>NDXB01003358.1:0-128303 GCA_002631895.1 Agapornis roseicollis | reverse complement strand
TGGCAGGGGTGTTGGAACTGGATGATCTTAAGGTCCTTTCCAACCCTAACTATTCTATGATTCCTCAGGCACCTCTGTGATCTATATCCCAGAATTCAGTAGTATTTAGCACTATGTACCCAATTTTGATGCCTACCTTTGGCAGCACGATCTTCTAAAGTCTCTACAGTCCTTTTACAAACCATATTCAAAAGTCAGAGAACCAGGACATCCTCATTTTCCAATTTATTTATGATTAATAAAGGGAAAACCTAAGAATTCTATATGCATAAAGGCTTGGTGAGTCCCAACAAATAAGGAAATGTTGGAAGGAGGAGAAAAGGGATTTCCCATCGACATCCAATATTGTAAATTACCAATCCACCTGGTGATGACAACTGGATTATAATGGACAATCCTTCTCACACCCTGTTCTGACTGTACAGCAGAAATGTCTGCACATTATCGTGTTCAGCACTGCAGACAGGAAATTGTCAGGTTTTAATTCATGAATGTAAAAGAAACAAGAATGATTTTGCCTTTTTATACTGAGCAGTTTTACTCCCTCTTCTATCTTAAACAGAGTTACACGATTAAGCACCACTGCGAAAGCTGAACAGCACTTTTGCCCATTTGGACTGCTGCCTCCCTAGTTTGCAATTCCCAATAAACAAGTTGCTGTGCTTTGATTTTCACTGCCAAGTTCACACTTCTCAAACAGAATAGAGTCAACTTTAGTTCACATTCAACTCTCCTTCTGGTTCCCTTTCTATTTACGCACTGTGCAAACATGCAGCAAATTTCTTGGAAGAGCTATAAAAGTATTTTATATGACTCTTGATAATTATATGTTTCTTCTGGAAAAATCAGTTTCATTTGATTAATGGCATTCCTTATTTTTAGTGGAAATAAATTGTAATTCCACAATGGAATTTAATGAAATAGCTTCTCTGAGTGAAAATGTTTTTCTCCTCTGCATGAGATACATGATAGAAGAGAGAAAAAAGGTCTCTTCACTGCTCCTACTGGCCTCTTACACAAAAAGCCAACTCTGGGCAACTATTCCATGTTTTATCTGTAAATTATCTGGCTCAGCATTAACTGCATTTCTACTGAAGCCCAAGCAATACCTCACAAATAATGTCACAGGACACACTACACCAGCATAAAGTCCACCATCATCACAGAGATGCACTTTCACCCTAACCATGGCCACATCCTCTCAGTACTTACCTTGCCGCTTCTCTCCAGCCCTTGAGGTCATTGAATTGATAAAGACCAGAGGGACTATCTGAAGAAGAAATTTAAACTTCTTCTTGTACCCCATCACTGAGCTGAACTGGCTCAACACGAGATGAATCAGACACAGAAATCCCTAATACCCTTCATAACAGAGATCTTTATGCCTGTTATCACCCCTGTACTTTGCATTGCGCGGTGCCAATACATTACACTTTAGGAAAAGATACCTTTGAGTTTCCCACAGTTCACACCATTCACTGGGTAACTACAAGGATGGAGACTGCACAAACTCTCTGGACAACCTGGTCCTTAAAACATGGAAAATTAAGTACCCTGCACTGCAAAAAACCTAAACAACTTGGATGGGTTGCACATATCGCTAACACTTCTGGAAATTGCATTACACTCTGCTGTAGGAAGGAATAAACAATAGTATATGGAAAGTATAAATCATCCATGTATTTAGAAAAGCTAAAACATGGACAATGGCATGACAGGAAATCCCAGGCATAGAGAATCACAGGATCAAGCCTTTCCTCATAGGAGAGGTGCTCCAGCCCCTCTGATCATTTCTGCGGCATCTCTGGACCCTCATCTCCAGACACTGATGCAAACATGTATTACTTCATTTCAAAAGAGAAATAAAAGCAACTTCATCAGCGTAAGGAATGTTTTACAGCACAGCTGGGATTCCAGGTAAGTCCAGATGCAGATTCCACGCTGAATGCTGTGCCTACTACATGAATTCTCACAGTTACCCAAGAATTTGATCAAGATCAGGTTATCATGAAAAACCACTGAGGTTTCTACATTTAAGAAAGAAGGAAACAAACATTCACCATCAACAGAAATGTATGAGTAACACCGTATTCAAATATATTTATCCTCTTCTGAATAATTGATATATTAATACTTCATACACTACCTACATTGCTATTTCTTGAAAGGAACAAAGGATGAATTTCTCTATATTCATGTAAATTTCCCTATATTCTGCAATTTCTAATAGAGAAAATGCAGTGAAAAATCACCTCACTAGAAGGACATTCTTGTGAGTCACTTCCATTATAAGGTTAAAACTGTGCTACAAACAAAGACAAAAACAAGGTGTACTTTTGACGGATACTTCATCTCCCACTGGGCAGGATTTAAACCCTTTACAAAATCTCTACAACATAGGTATGCAAGTTATCTATGGCCCTGCCTTCTTCACTTACCTGAAGACAATTCATCTTCCCAGGAATTTATAAAGCAGTACATTAATAAAACATTATACCACCCATGCAAAAAGAAAAGATACACAGATGTATTTAGCCTTACTTCTCCGTGTCTTAACGGTGTGATCGTCCCTCGTGCTACTGCCATTCGGAACAAGGTTTCTGTGGCCTGCAGCAACAAACACACACAGAGATTCATTATTTAAAGAATAGACAACCCAGATGATGAAGGTTTGTTTGAAAGTGTCAGCTGCATTTAGTACCCATTTGACACGTGAATCACTTCAGTAAGTTATTTAGAAGTGGCTGCAGAGGTTGGGTGAAGGTTTACTGCAGGGCCAGAGGTCTATGGAGGATTCTGGTCCCTCCTGCAACGCTGTGGCATGACACGAGGCTCTTCACTCAGGTGAGTAATGATCAGCCCCGTCTGATGGCCTTCCAGAGGCTGCCAGGGAAAGGTGGCATACCAAGGGGGAAAACAGCTATATGGAATTTTACAACTCACGAAACTAAGTCATATTTTAAATTGCTGTTTAATATTATACATTTAAATTAACACACAACTATCAAAAAAACCAAGAGTATGATGCAACTCCACTTCTAAAAGCACCTGAGCCCCACTTAGCCCTTAATAACAGTGACATTACCAAACACAACATCGTGTGCAAACAACAGAGAGCACAACTTTGGGGGAACTTTGATTCTGGTTAACCTTTAGCCAGGTTGCATACTTTTCTGTGCTAGCTGTCCCACCCTTTCTTTAATCCAGTGGGACAACCAGCACTTAAACACAGATTACTGACTCTTGATGCATGCTATAAGAGAAAAAGAAGCACAGGCTCTGTATCACATTTCTTTCTACAAGCTGGCTGCAAAAAGGCATGAAAAAAATCCACTGGTTACATAAAATCATGGATCAGCACATCAGTGTACACAAGAACAGATTTGTTTTAGAGGCCTGTTTCCATAGCAAGTAGTGAAGCAAGTTCCAGTTTCAAGTGTCACAAAACGTGCTTTTAATATCTGGTTCTAATTAAAAACCCTGTTCTAAGACTTCAGAATCTATGTTCAAAACTAACTCCCAGGCTGTTAAAAAAATGTTTAGAAGGTTTCTAAATAAAAGCAATTGTAGTAGTTGATGTAAATAGTGATTTAGAAGCTAAGCATCTCCATGACTGCAAGACTTGTTGGGTTCATGCTACACTACCTTAAGCTCTATCTCAACAAGTATCATTTCAAAGACATCTCTTGAGATGAATTCTTCAGGCTTCCCAGGCACAGAATAAGTGGGGTTTAGTCTTATCTAAATAACTGCCTGCAGAAAAGAATCTGATAAAAGAGCTTTTAATTACCTTATGCTTCCCCTTGTCTGTAAATGAATATGTGAGCTTCAAAGCACTGCACTGCCAATGTATTACTTCATTTACAACCCCAGGATGATGCAGGGCACTGCCCAAGTGTGATTCTTCTTCTCAAACCCTTCTTCTTTGAGAGATGAAGTGAATCTCACACAACCTTTTGTGTTACCCAAAATTGGTTTCTTTCACTAACATTTTTAAGGATGATTCAACTGAATTGAGCATTCTGTCAATACAGCTGAGCTGCTTTTGTTTCTTTTGAAAAGCACTGGGGTGTGCGTCTTTCTTTTCACATCTACTAGTAGATCTCTCTTAATACACTTGTACTCACACCATTACTGCCAGATGTCAAAACCATTCAGAAACAAGGCATCACAGAGGATCTAGCACCACAGATGTCCTCCTATGGGCCACTCTTGATGTGCTGAGCATCACTAAGATCAATCAAGCTGCAATCACAGCTTCCCACTCAAACAGCATGGGGGGGATGAGGCCACCTACAGCCATTCACTCACTGACAATGACAAGGCTGGAGGAAAGCCCTATTGGGGTTTTAGGTATGCAAAATTCAAGAGGATTTTTGCTTAAAGAAGTTCATCTTTCAAACAGGAATCAGCCCAAAGCTTACTGTTGGTGTGATGTTTGTGGTGAAGGAGGCATTAGTAGAAAACTAATCCTTTTGTATCCTTTGTATAAAGGAAACGTGTTGAGATTCGAATAAGGCACAGTCTTACACGGCATAAGAGGATGACACTGATCAGAAATGTCTTTAACACCTTCAGAGAACCACAACATCGAATGATAAAAGCTATCAGGCTAGGAAAATTTGGCCAGTCTTAAAATCTGAATTTAATGGTGGCCCTTCTGGTTTGGACACTACCCTGCACGATCTTCAGCTCCCATCTTTTCCCTTTCTGTCCCACAAATGCAGGGACACAGAGAATCATTTGGCAGAGACCACCATCAGGTCCTACTCAGGGACCCTGGAACAGGTTGCCCAGGGCTTGTTCAGGCACGTTTTCACCATCACAGTATTTCACACAATGCTTTAAGTGATATGCCCACGAACCAATGCAATTTACAGATGACCTGTGAATTCCCTGTGCTTCCCAAAGCACAGCCAAATTCCCCAAATTCTCCATAAGTGGTGGAAAGGCTTTGTGCCAGCCAAGTGAAGGCCATGCGGGCCATATTCCCTCTGTAGTTTCTAGTTGTGTCCTGACACATGAAACGTCCGGCTGACATTCCAGCTGTACAGGTTGGATATGGAGGAATAAGCACTGAGGTGGAAATACCTGGAATATAAATGTACCCCAAAGCCATCCCACCATGTTTTTGTGATGCCTATTATATCATACCCCCATAGACATGCACACATCTCTAATTCCTCTTGTTTGTTCCCCATGCTACCGGCATTTGTATAGAGGCATCTGAGCCAGGCTCCAAATTAGGCTGGCTCTTTGGCTGGAGCAGCTGGAATATCTCTACATTGCTCCGAGCATTCATTATAGGTGGTGGCAACTGACTGGGTGTGTTGGGAAGGAATGATGTCCCCCTCCCCCAACACATCTAGTTTATATTAGATACTTGTTCACTGCATGCCAAGCTTTTATATAGAATTATATTTATTGCTAATTTAAATAACAGCATAAATAATATTTTAAATGCTGAAAATATTCAAATAATCTTGTGGTTTATGTTAGGATGTGGAACTGTGACTATGAAATACAACTCATCATGTCAGGATAACTGGTTAAAAAGGCTAAAAATGCCCATTTAATAATCACAGTGATCCGAATATCCTACGTGGTGGTTTCTTAGGGAACATTTATCACTGCTTCTGCCTCTGTTAGTATTAAATGTTTCAGCATAATCAGCTTTTTAAGAAGGTGTAAAAATTCAAGATGTATTTGCATTCAATTCACTGTGAATAAGCCTTAAATAGGACTCATTACAGGCTGAGGGGATGGCTTTGGATACATCTATTCAGAGATGGGAGGCAGAGGTCCACAGGAAAGCAAATTATCAACAGATGGTTTTAGTGATCTCAGTGTGAAATAAATGTGTTGCCAAGCTGATAGTCACTGAATCCTAACTCTGTGCTTCGTTGTAAGGAATGTGCACTGTGTTACATTATATGTGAGGTGAAACAGCAACCTCCTGTATCTCGCCCCTCTAGAACATCATGAAGCTCTAATGTCATCTCCAGAGATGACCAATTATTCCCCCTCCGAGAAAGCAGTTGTTCCTGTTCAAATTCCTTGCTAGGGTTAAAAGAGAAAAAGAAGAGAAGGAAAAAGAAGAGGAGGAAAGAAAGAGAAAGAGAGAAACCACTTGTATGAACCAGAACTCAAGTGAAAAATAGCTGTGCATTATTGATGGAGCTTGTAGAAAAAACAGTACTGCAGGTTCCAGATGGTTTGAATTTTCAAAGTATTCACAAAAAATAAACTGGTCTTATAATACTTCATCAAAATAGTGTTTTACCAGAGTTGAACCTGAAAACACAAGCAGAGGAAGGGACTGCTAATGCAAATTAACTGATTCAGAATCACAGGCTTTTAATCACCTGACAGATTTTGGCATGGGCTTCTAACCATGCATTTAGAATCACAATTAAAAACCTATTTAAAGCTGTGGGCTGAAAGGCACAGACCTCTGGAAGTCACTCGCAGCAACTTCCAGATTTCATTAGAACGGTGCAAACTGTGTTAAGACCAGAAATGTATGGACTAGCACAAAAGGCTTTTCTTCACTCCCATGAAGTTTGCTGATCTTGGCTACCCGAGCTGGCTGACAGCTCTGGCCTGTAAAATATGTGTTTCTTCACAAAAAGCAAATTACATTAAAAAAAAGGTTCCTGACAGTCTATCTGAAATCATCAACAGCATTTTTCAACTTGATTACATATTGCAAATGAACTCGTGTTCCATCAGCTCACTAGCACACGGCTCGTGAAAACAAGCACGATGCTATCAAACACATCTGGTGAGAGCCAGAAGCACTCCTCAACAGGAAAATGTGCAAGTGTCTGAAAACCATCTTTTACCCTAATATCTCTCCACAAAAGTTCAAGTACAAGGCACTGAAACAGGGTGCCCAAAGAAGTGGTAAATGATCCACCCTGGCAATGTTCAAGGCCAGGTTGGACAGAGCCTTGGCTCTAGTGCAAGGCATCCCTGCCTATGGCAGGTGGTTGGAATTAGCCAATCTTAAGGTCATTCCTAACCCAAAACCCATTTCGTGATTCTATGATTCTAAACCTCTCTATCTGAACTGTACTCTAGAGGACAAATTAAACTGAACTGAGGAGCTTATTTGTTGTAACAGCTTCTGATAAATCACTGCAGTACTGATGCAGAATTTACTGCCAACACATATTTTATGCCTTTTGAATATATTTTAAATATATTAAAATACAACACTGAAGCTGAACTGATGCTTTTGAAGAGACACATTTATTTTTTTTTACCCATAAAAAACTTCATTCACCCCATTTCACAGATGTAAATTCCATGGACCTCCATCTTCTACATTTTTAGAGGAGTCCAAATGTTCCCCCACATGCATCACTGCACCATCTCATACAATGGGTATAGCAATACTTGACATTCCTTAGGCCCACTGCAGGAGAGGGTCAGGTTCGAGATCATCTTAAGAACCTGAATGTGGAAAAAAATCCATGGGATCTGAGAAGATATCAGGACAAAATCCTTCCCTGCGAGGGTGGTGAGACACTGGTACAGGCTGCCCACAGAAGCAGTGGATGCCCCATCCCTGACAGTGTTTGCATTTCCTAAGATGATGATAGGTGTTTTCCTTCAACNAGGACAAAATCCTTCCCTGCGAGGGTGGTGAGACACTGGTACAGGCTGCCCACAGAAGCAGTGGATGCCCCATCCCTGACAGTGTTTGCATTTCCTAAGATGATGATAGGTGTTTTCCTTCAACATCAAAAGGACATGGAGCTGTTGGAACAAGTCCAGAGGAGGGCCATGAGGATGATCAGGGGACTGGAGCATCTCCCATATGAAGACAGGCTGGGAAAGCTGGGATTGTTCAGCCTGAAGAAGAGAAGGCTGTGTGGAAACCTCATAGCAGCCTTCCAGTATCTAAAGGGGCCTATAGGGATGCTGGGGAGGGATGCTTCATTAGGGACTGTAGTGACAGGACAAGGGGTAACGGGTTCAATCTTAAACAGGGGAGGTTTAGACTGGATATAAGGAAGAAGTTCTTTACTGTGAAGGTGGTGAGGCACTGGAATGGGTTGCCCAAGGAAGTTGTGAGTGCTCCATCCCTGGCAGTGCTCTATTATATTCTAGCCTATTCTAGTCTATTCTCCTGACTTCTCTGCCTGTTGTTCTCCCTTTCCTTCCTCCCGCCCTGCTCCCAGAGGCGTCTTGGTATTTGCACTAGGATTACTGATCCCAGCCCACAGCTGACTTTCACCTTTCTCTGCTTTTCTCTGTACAAAAGACTGAAAAACTCAGCTCTGCAATTAACTAAATATCAGGAAGCCAGGAAAAAAAAAAAGTAAAACTCCATCAGTATAATGCTCATGAACTGAAATACCAGGCCAGCAGCCAGCATGGAAACTGGAGAAACAGACCATTTAATCTCTGCCCTGACACAAACACCACACAGAGGAGGTCCACGCAAGGCTGCCTCGCCTCGCCAGCACTGACTATCTGAGAAACGATGCACTGAAGCCAGCTCAAACCTACCTCCCTTCCACTTGCCCTGCAGCATGATGGAGAACAGCTTCCAGCCAGGCTGCAGGAAGCACATCAGCACTGTCAACAATGGTTTTGATTAGTAATGCTGCCAGACTCAATCAAAGATAAGAGCAGAAGACCACTCTGGCCAGCCCAGAACATCTGAGCATGCTTGCACATAGCCGGTGCTCCCACAGGTCTCAGGGGCAGAGAACTCTATGAATTTCTAGCTCCAAAATGGCGAGAAGGAGCATATGCACCCATCCATCCACTGAGCACCATCCCTGCAGTGGGAAGACTTCCCACCTCCCCCCATTCCATTTGGAACTGATCCTGGAACAAGAAGCAGAAACAACAGGTCAGCCCAGGCTTGGTGTAGCCACCAAGTGTTGGGATGCCAGGGAATACTGCCCTGAGCCCGCCGCTGTCCTGACCTCCAACACTGCATAGAATCATAGAGCAGCTTGCCATGAGCTGGAACTCATCCAGTTCCAACCCCCTGCCCTGGACAGGAACACCTTCCACTAGAGCAGGCTGCTCCAAGCCCCATCCAACCTGGCTTGAGCACTGCCAGGGATGGGGCAGCCATAGCTTCTCCGGGCAATCGGTAGCCACATCATAGTTTTGTTGGAAGGAGTCCACCCACAGCTCCCTAGTGAGTTATTAGGACAACTGAGAGCAAAATCCACAGACCCTGATCCCTATTCTCCACTCTAACCCCTGGAAAATGGCAGAGATTTAAACACTCAATGACAATCTAATGCAGCAGCCTTGGGTCTTGGAATGTAGACATTTTCAAGTTTCACTATAACCACTAAATGAATGAGCTGCATAGTTAGGCAGCTTCATTTCATACCATCGAAGCATGTGTTCTGGAATTCCAGACTCATTTAAATACAGCCATTTGTAATTCCTTTATCTGCCTTCGTTGACCAGACTTTTTTACTAGCATGAACTGTGAGCGGGTTCAATTCAGTGCGTTCCCTACAAGCTTTATGAGATTCATGTTTAATGTGTTTCACAACCACGGTCCTTTTTCTCTAGGGGATTACCTCATCTTTTACATTTCCCACTGGTAGCAATTGAAAGTGGCAGCTCTCAGTATTTGCAAATGCAACAAAAATCCCTTTGTCTCAATTGGTTTGTTTCCATGCATTGTGATTTACCCACAGAGCTGTGAGTTAAACTCATGCAAACCTTGTCAAAAACACACTTCCAAGCTAGTGATTTATCCTCCCCACGCTGTAAACTACAAGTATTATAGACTAAGTCTACTTTGAATGAGACCCTCAACGCACTTCCCAACCTTACTGTTCAAACATGTGTATGTCATGCAATCTTTCTGAACTAATTAGAAACAGAACACACAGGTTAATGCTATTAATGCTTAGAAAAATGCCTCCCTCCTCTGCCTGGAAAAGTTTCACTGATGTTGGATAAGAGCTAAATCTCGTTCGATGAGGGGCAGGTATATTCTACTTAGCAAGGAATGAATTGCTGTGATTTCATCTATCACATTTGTTCTCCATACCAAACACATCAAATGCTGACTGCAATTGATTAAAACCACTTAAGACTAAACAATTAGCAAGAAGTTTCAGGAAGTCGCAAGCTATACACGGAATGGGAATTAGCCACCAACATGGCGGAGTAGCCTGAATTATTTTTAGGAATCAACTTCTTAGTAGGAGAGCTAAAAGCTTCAGGGCCTAGAGCATTGGGAGAGCTGGCAGAGGCTCTGCTCAACCTCCCCCTGCTCTCGAGAAAGCTGTTCGCATTCTGCCCATGAGCAACTAATAGAAATCTCCACTCACAGGCTGCATAATGCTCAGTTTGCAAGAGGAGCCATTCCAGATCAACTGAATGAGCAAGATTTCTTCTTCCCAAGCACCTCTCTTCAAAACTGATAAGACCACAGCCCTCCCAAGGGCTGAGATGAGCCGTCTCTGCCAAGCAGCACAGGGATCATGGCAAAGCACACATGCTCACTTGCTTTCTCTTTCCAAAAAAGGCAGGAAGCTTTTATCACACGGCCAATCTCAGAAGGAAGCCCCACTTCTCTTTACACACACTATGAGGAAGGCCATGGCTATTCTGAACACTAAGACTGTTGACAGAAGCCACAGTGCAATTGTACCCCAGCAGCTTTGCTGTTTGATAATCAAGATTTTCACCTATCCCCTACCCACAATCACTGAAACGTTACTCAGACACGCAACAGGGAGAAGTAATGCCTGTCAAACCAGCTCAGACAAAAAGTGTCAGAACTCAGCACCCCTAATTTAGTGGCTAAAGAACGCTGAATTTCCAAACACGCAGGATTTATCTATATATAATAACTAAGTTTAAAACACTTTGGTATCTCTCTCTGTCGTGCCAGGAACTAGATACTCCTCCCTCCTGCTCTTGAATGTTTTCCATGAGGGGAAGCTAACTGGAGTGACCCTGCCAAGGGATGAATTACGGCAGTCAGCCCAGCAACAGGCCTGAAGGACAAATACCAAGTGTCAGTGCACAAGAGCACACCTCTAGCAAGATGAACTAGTAAAATACCCCTAAAAACCAAGGTATCCACTAGACTCAGACTCAAACCCCTTGAGATGAAGTTGGCTACGATCTCCCTGTCCTGAAACACATTAGATCCAAAAGAGCTTTCAGGCAGGCCTGCTCGACCATATTGCAACAACCAAAATTACTGCCATGAATTGATTTCAACACTATGAAAAAATCCTTGCTGGGTGTATAATGACCTGGTAATTATTGCCAATCCTAACAATAGCTGGGCATGGTTTTAATATAGGGAAGAGAGCTTAGCCATCTTTAACACAAGAAGTAAGAGACTTGACTTCTACTATCACGTACCAGTGGTCTCATTGGTTATTAGTCTTCCATCGAGGTTTGCATGGTTGCTATGGGTAATGGTAAGAGAAGGAAACAAAGCTATGTAGTGATCAATGCCAGGCCTGTAACACCCCTGCTTCACTTTCTCTGAAATGTGGAAGGCAAATCATGAGCAAAGCAGGAAGAACCACAACGAGATCATTGGTGAAACAAGTCCACACAAAAGAGCTGCATCCTCTTCTGGTACCAGGCAGTTCTAGTGTTCCAACATAAGAAGGACATGGAGCTGGTGGAGCAAGTCCAGAGGAGGCCATGAGGATGATCAGGGCCATTAAAGCAATATTTAACCTTACATTTCCTTCTTCTTTTCAGTGACAATGACAGCAAAGACTGAGTTTCCTCTGATACAAGACAATACATCCATCAAAGAGCAAAACACTGCTACAAAATAAACACCAAAGCCTGTGTAAGAACCTGGGTTTTTTGCACATTAAAGTTCACAGAATTTTTACATTCTGAAACAGAAGAAACATTAGCCCAAAACATGGGGCTAATCTCATCCATATCACAGTAACCAATCTCAAACATACCATACCAACCAAATTACTGTAGGATACAGTACTTCTCTGGAATTAGTATTTTATTCGTGATGAGTCTGCACTATTAATCCAACCTGTTACACTGTCCAATACACGATTCCTGTACACGAGGACATCACCATTCAATTTTCCTTTAAGAAACTTATTTGGAAAACTGTCCCTCCACATTTCATTGCTGCTTCACGAGACAACAACTAACTGAATTGTGACATGAGAATTAGTAGATTAATGCATTGTGGTACATTAAAAGTAGATGTAACTTAAATGTGTTCTTTATGAGAACATGAAATCTCCATGTCCCAGTGGACAACATTCACACCGAGGAAAGGCAAACAAAGGTTTTAATCCTCAGTTGAACCTGCACATTTCTCAGGGTAACAAAGGCAGCATCATCAGTAAATCACCTCCTCAATTTAGCAAACCCAGAAAGTGCAGTATGGCCCTAAGGTACTGCAAGTGATGCAGGGCTGTAACACAATATTGGGAAAGTTGGGCAGGCAATAAGGAGATGGCTTAAACTTCAATTTCAATGTAAGCTCAAGTTCTTGCTGCCCACCCCAGGGGTACACACACCACAGAATCCCTTCACCAGACCACTGTTTTAATGCTACATTTACCTAGTCTCTCCACGTTAAACATCTAAGGAAGTAAAAAAACACTTACGGATTTTAAGATCTACAGCAAACACCTCAACCAAGGCCAAAATAACAAGAGAGAGATTTCTGGACCAGGAACAAAATGCACACTTATTCCTGGCAAGATTTAAGGGTACCAAAATGCATGTAGTAAGTCTGTTACATAAACTGCACTGGGTTGCATGGATAAGCATGTCCGTTTGAACATCCTGTACGTTAGCACAGCCAAAGAACAGCTCATGCCTCTTGAGGAAGGTACATAAATCACACTTACAGAAGAAGGAACTGTATAAGGAATGTAGCAATACTGAAAACAATTTAGAGACTGGGGCAGACAATCAACCAAGTCTAAACCATGCTGTGTTCCCCATCAAATGAGCAAATTAATCCTGGTAAGTGCAAAAACATCAACTGGGCTCATAAATCAAACTGTTTGATGGCTCGTCTGGGCTTGCACTTTAGAAAGCTTTCAAAACCTGGCTGAAGAAAGGATAAGTCTGTTTTGCAAACACTCAGTGCATCTAACACCAGGTTAAGCTATCATGCACGAGGCTAGGTCTTCCATTATAAGCTTTGTCCTCTAGTCTGTCAGATGTTAGAAGTCTTGCCTCTTCACAGGATCCCAGAATGGTTTGGGTTGGAAGGGACCTTAAAGCTCACCCCGTTCCAACCCCTGCCACAAACAGGGACCCCTTCCACCAGAGCAGGTTGCTCCAAGCCCCTGTGTCCAACCTGGCCTTGAACACTGCCAGGGATGGGGCAGCCACAGCTTCTCTGGGCACCCTGGGCCAGCGCCTCAACACCCTCACAAGGAAGAGCTTCTGCCTAATGTGTAATCTAAATCTCCCCTTTTTCAGCTTGAAGCCATTCCCATTGTCCTATCACTACATGCCTCGGTAAAAAAGTCCCTCTCCAGATTTCTTCATTGACATAATGTACAGGGGAAAAAAAGTGCTAAAACGGATTGGTTTGGTTGGCATTTAAAGGAGTTGCATAATCAAAACACTGGAAAAACGGTTAGCAGGAATTGTCAGCAGTAAGATGCTGCAGCTGTGTCCCAGGCTTTACACTAACACAAGTATTCATCTAGGAATGTGCCCTGCTAGCAGTCAGCTCCCCCACTTCATAGACAGAGGGAAGGAGTAATTACCCTTGTACAAAAGCCTCCGGATAAAACAGCTTCAAGCAGAGTAGTGAGGTGTGGCTTCGCGGTTTCAAACATGGGTTTTATCAAAGGAAGCAGCAGGTGCTCATCTGCGTTAAGGCTTTTAAAGGTCCAGTAAATGTTTAAAAACTAAGTTATCAACCAGAAGACTCCAAAAATACAGGCTAACGGGGAAGGTTTGTCATCAAGCTGGGAGAGGTCTGTCATCAAACTGGCCATGAAATTATACTGGCTAATACAAGCTGCAAGGAAATCCGAATCCAAAATTCATCCCGATACCTGGAAAAGGCCCTTCAGCCCCCTGGCCTCCAAAAAACCAGGAGGGGTCATTCTATGTGTTATCTTTAATTATCCTGCCTCCTACCACGGAGGGTCTTTATCAGTTTCTTCCTAGGCACCAAGCTTTCTCTTCCACAATGTACTACAGAGGGAGGTACAGCAACACAGAGCATAAACAGCCAACCCCCATTACAGCTTCCAGAAGGCAAGTGGAGAAGTGAATCAGGATTAGGCTTCAGGAGCTGCTGGAGTCTCTGTGGCTGGCACCCCGTGAGCCAGCAAGGCAGGATGAATGGATCCCTCCGTGGTTTCCAGTAATTAGGTCTGTTTCTGAACCTGGTGCCTCCATTGCTCCGCCTGCACTAATTGAGCACAATGCCAAACGCTGCTCTGAAACGCCAAACGGTGCCTTTAACAACCTTATAAAGCAGCCACGAATACAGATTCCTTCTTTTCCTTATTAAAGGCTGGCTAACTTGTCACTACACAAAACAGAGCTGGAAAGCGTCCAAACAGGCTCTGTAAGTGTTGTTTTATTAGCCTGGGACTGTTAATAAATATATTGTAAACGAACTATACTTGCTTGGGTGGATGTAAAGAAACAATTGCATCACTGTTCTTACAACATTGACTATTTACTCTAGTTCTTCACTTCTTTACCCTAGTTACACTGTTTCCTACAGCAGTTTACCTTAGCAACTGACATTTATTTGGTCCATAAATTACCCTGACGCAGTTTAGCGCTCTTTCATAAATTTTACAAACACAACACTTTGAGAACATGGCCTCGGATTAATTCAAGCCATGCCTATACAAATCTAACATTTCCTTTAACATTTTTACTTACTGCTAATTCTGGAGAACAGGGATGGACAAAGGCTTTTCTCTTTCCTTTTAACCAGGTGTGCTTTTAAACTTCATGTACACATATAAATGGGTATTTTTGTGTATCTTGCTACCAATGCCACAGCTGATAACACACAATCTGTCTTCCAAGGACTTGGCATACTGAGCTACAAATTAGACCCTTTCATTAAGAGAAGCTTAACTGATTCTGAGCAATTTCCACTTCTGACTTTACCACTAAAAGACTTTCATTACTTAATACAGCTGTTTGCAACTCTCGATCTTAAAAGCCTTTAAAGTTAAAACTTGACACCCACAATAAAAGCGCAGGAAATTTGGAAAAGGGCTTGTTTCTTACAGGAACAATGCTGAGGTACATGTTGATAGAGACACACAGTAAATATTAAGGTCATTCTGGTTTTCTAATGTGTTTCATGCCTAAGTTTAGTTTTAAAAGGGAACAAAAAACCTATTGTTATACAATTGTGGCATATGAATACAGTGAATAAATATTCAATAAATATAGCAATACCAGTACACTACACAACAATATAGGATATGAGACATATATGACAATGAATGCAATCACAGAATGAGGGAATGGTTTGGGTTGGAAGAGACCTTAAAGCTCATCCAGCTCCAACCCCTGCCACGGGCAGGGACCCCTTCTACCAGAGCAGGTTGCTCCAAGCCCCTGTGTCCAACGTGGCCTTGAACACTGCCAGGGATGGGGCAGCCACAGCTTCTCTGGGCACCCCGTGCCAGCGCCTCAGCACCCTCACAAGGAAGAGCTTCTGCCTAAGAGCTCAGCTCGTCTCCCCTCTTTCAATTTAAAGCCATTTCCCTTTGTCCTGTCCCTACATGGCCCTGTAGAAAGCCCCACTCCAGTTTTGTTGCTGGCCACTTTAGGCACTGGAAGGTGCTCTAGGTCCTCCTGGAGCACTTAGGCACTTAGTATGCTATTTAGCCATACCTCTTCCCTATTTTGCAAATATACTAAAAGTTGCTATGCCTTGTACAGAAAAACATGGTCCCAGTGGGTCAGAGCAACACGAGGCGTTGCACACACACTGTTCTGGACTTCCCTGCTCCTTCACAGAAAAACCTCAGGCTCCCCACACACACAACTTAAGTTGAGCAGCACAAACAACCCATCACTAACCTATACACACGTTCTCACTGAGCACCTACCACCACAAAACAACTCACGCAGGCTGCCCTGTGTGAGGCAGCTTCATACAGGGCTGGAGGCTGAGGATACAGCGCAGGGTTTGTGTCTGCACCTCTCCCTGGTCACTTACTCGCTGTGACAGCAGGGACAGATGTGCACGTCCACAGCCTGCAGCACACACATCCCCATCCCAGCCAGCACGGAGGGTTGCTCCCAGGCATATATAAACTGCACAGATATTTAATCTGACATGACATCTTTGTGAACAATTTAAGCTAACACAGCAGCACAGTAAAACCTTAGAGATATGATAAATAATTTACAAGAGCAGCACAGTCACTACCAGTGTTTGTTTTCTCAGTGGTCTTTATTAAACCGAATCGCTAGGATTAAAGCTACTACAACAAAAACTGGAGACAGACATGAGTGGGTTGACAACTCTGCTGTTTGTTTAAGCCAGCCTTGCTGAAGAGCCTCGAGTTAAATATGACCAGAAATAAATCTGTCAGAATACAGTTTCAATGCTCCGATCTCTGGAAGCAATTAACGTTGGGAAAGTTTCTGA
The DNA here is from genome assembly GCA_002631895.1 of Agapornis roseicollis. Lineage (NCBI taxonomy): Eukaryota > Metazoa > Chordata > Aves > Psittaciformes > Psittacidae > Agapornis > Agapornis roseicollis. The sequence goes on along the minus strand of NDXB01003358.1, from coordinate 111,691 downwards.
AGGGCCACCCAGTAATAAACACAAAATAATTTGTGTCTGCTGTCTTGTTTGTGATAATTTTTTTTATTGCTACCTCAGTTTCAGATGTCACAGTAATGACTTCCACATTCCGATTAAAACGGGAATTGAATCCATATGGAAAAGACGCTCCAAGCCATCAAAATCCAAAGAACTCCCTTTAGTTCTTACTTCTACAGAGTGCACTTTAGAAAGCTGAACATTTTGACCATTCCTAACTGAAATAAGGACATTTTTACTACTATTACTGAAAGAATTAGCTATGTAATGGGAGGACATATCTATTACTTCAGGGAAACGTTCATGTAATCCATTTTAATTAAAAGTCTCTAGCAAAAATACCATTTAACCCTTTGAATCATGGAACAGCCATAACTGCCCAAATGAGTTCATTTCCTCTTATAATTATTTAGGAAATACACATTATTATGAGTAAGTAACGGTCTACACTTTCAGGTATTTACATCACAGATTCCATATACAGCACATTTATCTTCCCACTTAAAGTACACCGAGGAAACTGCTGAGACCACAAAGCCCTTTCAGAGTCTCCTCCTTTCCTCAGTCACAAAGGCATTGTCCTTCCCATCCTTCCAGCCTGAAAAAGGAAAACCTCTCCTGAAGACTGGTTTCTAACTAGGTAACAGAATAACCACAGTTACAGGCAGAGCCACTAATGGCATTTACAGCTCTTTGAAACCATCCAGTATTTCTTTGCATTTCTTTTTCAAAACTTATTATTTCTGCCTGTATTTTCTATGGCAATGAATCAGGCCAAGAGCTTTTAAGCTAGTGAGGAGGGAAAGGGCAGAGATCATAGAATCACAGAATAGTTAGGGTTGGAAAGGACCTTAAGATCACCAAGTTCCAACCCCCTGCCATGGACACCTCACACTAAACCACGTCACTCAAAAAGATCTGCTTTGTCTGACAGCAAGGCAGAGCAAAACTACAGTACCAGCATTAAGAAGGTCTTACTAATCAAACAGAGTCACAGAATGGTTTGGATTGGAATGAACCTTAAAGCTCATCCAGTTCCAGCCCCCTATCATGGGCAGGGACACCTCCCACTACAGCAGGCTGCTCCAAGCCCAGTCCAACCTCGCCTTGAACACTGTCAGGGATGGAGCAGCCACAGCTTCTCTGGGCAACCTGCAGTCACCTCAGATTTGTTGGAAGGAGTGATGCACTTACCTTACACCTCTTTTAATACCTAGCTATTTTATTAACAGTATGGCAACAGCCAAAGAAAAGACTCCTTCCCTTTCCTAATGGCTTCTACTTAGGTATTGTACACTAGGAGCAATTAAGTTTCACATTGAATGCAGCAGTCCCACCTTTTCCTGGCTGCATACAGAAGGCCATGCTGTGCTACAAAGGCAGCCAGAAGTCCAGGGATACACTAAAAGACACATTAAAGATAAGTTTTGCATTGCTAAAAAGCTCCTCATCTCCATCCACTGGAAGAGAGACTTCAGTATCTGTCAGAGACAAGTAACTTCAGCTAAACAGAGTGCCTTCCACTACCTGTATACACTAACAAAGGATTTAGTGAGGCAAGCTACATCCCCCCCCTTGGCACGCACCATCTCTCATACCTGTGTGCTAACAACAAACATGCACTGTCTGTCCAGAGATTCCACAGCATAAGAGGCCCATGGCCCACCTTGCTCTGTACTTGGTCTCTAACAACAAACAGTGGCAGTGGCCTGCAAAATACCTTCCCTGCTATACACTTCAGCAAACTACAGGGCAGAGGTGCGAGAACAAGATACAGGATCTTCACATTTGACTGCCCTAGGGAATTCTTCTCCCTATGATTTCTCTCATTGCCCACGAGAAAGCTGTCAGCATCCAATGTCCTGCATCAGTGAGCTCCTCAGTACTGTCTGTGTGTGTGTGTGTGCATCAGGCTGTTTTGAACAGCTAACTCTGGCATCTCTTCATTCTTGTATTACAAGTAAATAGCTCATCACCATTCCCCCTCTCTGTACAAACATGATTTTACATACTTGTCTGCTACTCCTCCTCAGCCATCCTCCCCCAGGCTAAGTTTACTTACTTTAGCTCCTCCACTTACATGTGTTCTTCAACACCTTTGCATCTTTATTTTTCCACAAGGTACTTTCTCTACTTCTGTTACACTTTAAAGAGGACCAGAACTGCAGACAGCAGTAAAGCTGTCAGCACACCCATGATTCATAGAGTGGCACGATAATGATTTTTGTGTTTTATCCTCTATTCCCCAAGCATCCTTAATACTAAGCTGAGGGGGGTGGAGGGAGTTTAATAACTACAAAGTGTTGAACTGACATTCTCCTCATAATTCCAACTTCCTGTCGCTCTGAGCGGTAATTCAGATTCCAACATTGTGTATAGAAAAAAGGACTTCTTTCCCCACATGCACTGCATCTCTGCCACTCGGTCAACAGAACAGCATCCTGACAGTCTCCTGCACGTCCCCACAACCAGTTCTCCTTTTAACAACCCTGGATTATAAAACTCTTAAGAAGTTCAACTTCATCTTCTCACCTTCCTCTCTTCCAGAGCATTTATCAGTGCTCTTGCCCACTGCCTGGTACTTTGCCCTGTGTGACCCTCGCTTTGGCAATGCCACCCTGAAATTCTATGGCTGAACTGGAAGAGCTAAAAATGGAGTTAGCCATATGAACATAGGAAAAACAGTTTCTGTGCTCCTAAATTCAGCATAAAGATGTGTATGTAACTTCTCTATACTTATTTTTTACTGCAGAATAGCAATATTTGATCTATTCTTACCAACCATTCTTGGTATTCTCTTTGTGATCAATTATTCGCCTTTTTCTGACCAATCTATTTTTCCAGTTTTCTTCTGAAGACATCTTACAAGTCTTTAAGCCTGCCAGGCTACTCTGTCACAGGAAAATCTATCCATATCTTGAATTCCTAAATCCTGGGGTTTAAAACAAAAAAACTTTTCACGTCAAGCACACAAAGCACAACATCTCCATCCTTTTTTTCCATATTCTCACCTTCCCTTTTCTTCCTCAGCCTCCAACTAACACAGGGAGAAATCCATAAGCTTCCCTTCCTGCTCAGTTTTCCTGCTTTACCACCTACTAACTGCTTGCTAACCCAAAAGGGTTGGGCAAAAGGGGGGCAACGGCCACCTTTGCTCCAGTGGTGCCACCCTCACTACTTGTAGTTTCACCACTTCCAGCAGTGTCTGCTGTTTCAGACTACAACTGCTCTAAGCTGCATCGTCCTGAGAGTCAAGGCATGGTTTTATCCAACAAAGCTGCTATTTAAGATGGAAAAGGGGACGTGGAGGATCATCCAATGTTATTGTGGTTTAATGAGCTATATTTCCTCTCATAATTCATTTTATCAATCTAATAGTTATTAAATGATTGCTTTAAAATATTCCACAAGATCCCTATGAGTTATTTTGTTCTCAAAAGTCAGTATTAGCATTATCACCAAACCTGTGAGGTATTTGTCTCCAAATCACATGTTCAAGCTATCTGTAAGCTCTTGCTCCAGTTGTTCCCACCCATTTTCCTTGAAAATATAAAGAAATGGCTTTCTTATTCATTAAAGTGTAACACAAATATACTCTGCAAACTTGCTTTAACAGAACAGACCTCTCATCAGGGAGACTTCCTCTTATTTTAATAACCAACAGGCAAATAGCAGTAACAGATCAATGAATTCTCTGCACTGAAAGTTACAAGTCAGAATTTAAAGCAACATTTTGAACACTGCTGGAAGATAAATACACCACAGAATACGAAACAGCAGTACCCATGGATCAGTGCAGAATTCCTATGTCAGCAAATACTTCCTGCACCTAAATAAAGTTCAAGCAGTGAAGAAGACTTGGTGGGCTGAACGGAGTGAAGAGAACCATGCCTGTCTGACAGCCCCAAAGGTGCTATGGCTTCATTTAGATATGCCCACTGTGTGGGGCTGCCTAATGGTGACTTTGAACACAAGAGGAACCATGAACTGAAAATCGGATGTTAGAAGTGAATGCAAACCACAGGCTTTGTTTCTCAGGGTACTGCAGAACACCGGCTGATTTTATTTGCTTCATTTGAATGCCAACAGTTTCTTCAACCTAAGCATTTCAATCAATCTCAAGTAATCCATCACCTACTTTTGGTCATGGTGCTCGCCGACAGGTGCTGTGCCGGCCTTTCTTCTTAACCCAGTGGCAAAAGTCCTGTAGCTACACTTCCCTAACCCTGCTCCTAACCCCCTTCTGTTCACAGTTCACAGCTCTTTTGGAAAACCTCTGCTGCACAGACTGAAGGTTNCCGCTTTTCGGGTTTCGCGGCGTTGTCGTCTGCGAACCGCGTCCCGAGTCTAAGCGTGAGCAGGCTCCGTCAGCCGTGGCTGCTCGCGGTGTGCCCTCAGGCCCTCATGGCGCGGGAGGAGGCAGTGCCCCTGCAGGGAGAAGCTGTTTAGAGCAGCGGAGAGGCAATTCCTGCCTTGGGCAAAGGGAAAAGCTCAGGTGTGTGCTTACAGATAGCACCTCCTCCAGCAGCTGGACCTCAGGCCTGGTACAGTAGGACAAGGACTTGGAAGCGATTTAGTCAGCTGGAGGCTCCTCAAGTCCCACTGCCTAATCCTGTGCAGTAATCAAGGCAGCGGGAGGCAGTGATTAAGGTAGGAAAGTTGTTACTTAACACTAAATATGGTGGCAGGCCCTTAAAGTGATCTATGATTTGCCTAGAATCATGAAGGAATGGACTAGAAAGGTATACAGTTATAATGCAAGAAAATTAGGAAGACATATGGTCATGTTTTGAACTAGAAGTCACTGGCATACAGCCCATCAATGAGAGATTCAGAAGGGCAACAACAATGGTTGATGAGAACATGAACATGAGCCAGCTTCAGTGTGCGCTTGCAGCCCAGAAAGCAACCGTATCCTGGGCTGCATCAAGAGGAGCGTGACCAGCAGGTCGAAGGAGGTGATCCTGCCCCTCTGCTCTGAACTCCTGAGACCTCACCTGGAGCATTGTGTGCAGTTCTGGTGTCCTCAACATAAAAAGGACATGGAGCTGTTGGAACAAGTCCAGAAGAGGCCACGGGGATGATCAGGGGACTGGAGCATCTCCTGTATGGAGACAGGCTGGGAAAGTTGGGGCTGTTCAGCCTGGAGAAGGCAAGGCTGCATGGAGACCTCATAGCAGCCTTCTGGTATCTGAAGGGGGCCTATAGGGATGCTGGGGAGGGGCTCTTCATTAGGGACTGTAGTGACAGGACAAGGGGTAACGGGTTCAAACTTAAACAGGGGAGGTTTAGATTGGATATAAGGAAGAAATTCTTTCCTGTTAGGGTGGTGAGGCACTGGAATGGGTTGCCCAGGGAGGTTGTGAGTGCTCCATCCCTGGCAGTGTTCAAGGCCAGGTTGGACAAAGCCTTGGGTGGCATGGTTTAGTGTGAGGTGTCCCTGCTTATGGCAGGGGGGTTGGAACAGGATGATCTTGAGGTCCTTTCCAACCCTAACTGTTCTATGATTCTATCAACAGCCAATGGCAACATGGTGTTACTGAGGTGGAATAGATGGGGATTTCCTTACCCTCAAAAGGAGATTGCTCTGTAGCACCAGCTTGTCAGTAAAAGGAACACTTAAATATACTAATATCTGGACAAGACAACTTTGAGTTTAAATTTAAAGGCTTTCCTTTCACTCATTTCCACAATTGTCACAGGTCTGTAAAGCAGACTGTAGAGTTCAGTGGGAACTTAATGTTCATGATTTTAGCAAGAGTCATGAAGTCTTGGGACATGCAGATGAAATGAGGAATGTCAGAGTTGCTGGGCAAAATAACCCAGCAGTAAAGCCCTGCAGGTTTAACAGGGATGTGAAGCCTTGTGTTCACATGAGCAAAGCTCTGACTACGTGATCAGTGAGACCTGATACTGGAGGCACGTTGCCTTACAGTAAGATGAGAGGCTTCTGGCTGATGCAGCTGATTCGAGCTACTGGGATGAGTGTTTGAACTGGGTAAGGAACCCTGATCTTGCTTGCCAGGCTCACCAGTCTTGTCTTAAGTAGCCACTGGTGCCTCTTGCTCTTATGCTGCTATTTAATTATGCCTATATACCCATTTCTAGGATCACACAAACAGTACTGGGAGTGTCAGTTCAGGTACAAGTAACTGATAGCTTTTTCCTCACTCTATTTTTAAACCAGTTGAGTTCCCTGATGCCATTCATGGTGCAGCTGTCCAGGCAGTCAATCCAGGAGAGCCAGTGTCAGGGTGCAGCAGGGGCTGGCTGCACCCTAGAAGGAGAGCTCTGAGGGTGGTATTCCCAAGGGCAGCAGCAGGCCTTGGCCATCATCAGCCATTGCTCATCCCCACAGAACCTGAGCAAGAAGAGCTGGGCAGACCAAGAACAGATATAGCCAGGCAAGCTCATGAGTCTTCAGTGAAGTTAGGAAGTCAGTGCACGGGTCAGGATCAGGCCCAGCAATTACCAGGCATGGCTGTAGGGGCAAAGCAAGTGTGAGGTCAGGATCGCAAAGCACAGCAAGAGACCTCTGCTCCTCCAGCAGGAGTGGTACCTCTGGGCTGAGCTCAGATGAAAACACACCCATGGGCAAGGGGTAGAGGCTCCAGGTGAGGTGCTCAGGACAATTAAGGCTTGTTAGTGCACTGAGGGGCCTGAGAGGTGAAGCTAGACAGGACAGGAGAGGGAATGAATGGTGCCAGGGTGGAGGCTGTGTAAAGTACATCTTGTCTAGAGGAGCATGTTCAGGTGATGCACATACATTGAGAATGGTGCTGTTCATGTGGGCTCAAGCAGCCACCATCCTGCCTTGTGACCATGTGTTGTGTAGTGTTGCTCCCCTCTTCTCCTGGCTTTGTTCTCACTAGGTCTGTGCTTGGCTATGTGATGGAGAGCTGGTGCAGGGGTTAGGAGGGACAGAGTCTGTTCATGCTGGTGCTAAGCCAGATGGGGCTTGTGAGAGAAAAGTAGCATGTGCCCAGGAGGAGCCAAGGAAGCCTCAGAGACCAGTAGGTCAGTGAAAGCCTTAGTCTCTGCCTGTCTGTGCTAGGAGACATGGGGAGATACAGTGCAGGCTCCTGTCCTCCATGGAGGGTGCACAGTGTTTGATCACTGTGTTTTAGGAAAGCTTGCTTCAGCAGTTACTCAAGCTTCTCTACCTCAGTTGGGTCCCTTGCAGGCCTTCCAGTCCATGCTGGTTGCTCCAAATTCTGGCAAAGCTGTTGATCCTGTCCATCAGTTCCACATAAAAGCAGCAGGAAGAGCATGCTGCTGGGCAGAGAAGTAGTTAGCTTCTCTTTGTTGCCTTTGTCAGGACAGGAAAGACCTCCTGCTGCTGGCTGTTCCCTGCGAGCTGTGCTGCCACCACACTGCTCTTGCTATTTCCTGCATCTGTTTCTTTTGTACCTCATGTGCTTTGGTGCTGGATTTCTGGGCTCCAAGCTGGCAGCCTGCTCTTTTGCCCTCAGCTTCCTTGTCCATCTACATCTGTCTCTTTCCTCCTGTCTGCTGTGAAACCAGCCCCTGATCCCAGTATAGCCTCCTCATCAGAGATCACCTTGCTACTTCCCACTTCTGTCAGTAACAGAGTCCCCAGTATCATCCAGGAAAGCAAAGGATGGTGACCAGGCTTGTTCGTCGAGTCTGCCATACCAATGGGGACACAACTTCAATATATGTCTTGTCTGAGGACATGAGGCTGCTGTGAAAGAGAGGTGGTGAGGCTGGGGAGTGAAGTAATGGGGATAGAACCTGCTCTGCACTTGCAGGTCTGAGCCAAAGGGAAGAGAAGTTGCTTCTCTGGGAGAGTCCAGAAGCAGGTGGCAGAGGGGAAGAGGGACCCTGCTCTCTTCTGACTACCCAGCAAACAATGTAGGTGAAAGGACTGCAGGAGAGGCAGGAGGTGACTGAGTCCTGCTCTGCTTACTCAGCCCCGTTGGCCTCTCATGCTTTTCCTGAGTAAGACGATTGGGAAGGGGGCCAGCAAATTTAGTAAACTACCCAAAAAACCTGGGAGATAGTTTCCCATGGATTACAGTGTGATGGGATACCAAGAATTTACAATGATGCCTCAAGGAGAGAAGTAATTCCTAGCTTCATTTTTTTTTTCCCTTTCTTACCAAGCATGTACAGACACTAATCCACATGATTTCCCCTGGGGGTAGTCAGTAACCCTGGGAGAGAGCTCTGCTCAGTATTGGAGGGCAGCCTGGCTGCCCTTTCCTCCTCAGTAGTGGAAAGAGCAAACATAGCCACAGGAGAAGGAAAGAAGAATCACACAGAAAGCATTCTCCCCCTCACTAGAACAAGGGACATGTTCCCAGCATATTCCCTTGCTGGAGTGTATAAGAAGATGCTCTCAATTTCCCATGGTTTCAGTAATCATATTCCACTACTTAGGGTGGTAAGAAACTGGCACAGGGTGCCCAGAGAAGCTGTGGCTGCCCCATCCCTGGCAGTGCTCAAGGCCAGGTTGGACAGGGCTTGGAGCAACCTGCTCTAGTAGAAGGTGTCCTTGCCCATGGCAGGGGGTTGGAACTGGATGAGCTTTAAGGTCTCTTCCAACACAAACCATTGCATGATTCTATGAACTCAAAAGACACTGAGGAGCACAGTCATGGTTGGTTTGAACCATTCTGGGGTTGTGTTGCAGCCGAAAGGTCTGTCCTGACACATGGGCTGTTGCTTGCACCCACTCTGGCAAGAGGCAACCATGGGCTGAGTTGTGTCACTAGCCCTGCTCAAACACTGATTGCCATTGTGTTGCTGAGCTGATTTCTCCTGCTTGTGCAATTGCTGAAGCAAGTAAGGGAATAGCTAGGAAGGTCTGAGAGGGAAAAGAGAGAAGTATCCCTTGCAGTTGTGCCTGGCAGTGTTGCTGGGCTGGCAGGCAAAACTGCTGGGGTTTGATGGAAAGGGTGACCGGGATGTGTGGCCAGGGCAGGAGCATGCTGCTCCCCTCGCTCCTGAGGAGTTGAGTGTGTTCAGCCTTTTATTTTGTAACTCTGTTCCCAATACTGTCACCAAATGTTTCAGTGTCTGGTACCATCACATCTGACTGGCCTCACAGGTGCTTGGGAGGTTTGGGGACACCCAAAGTGAGGTGAGCTCACACACGTGCCCTGGGGTTTCCTGGCTCTGAGGACAATTTTAGACCTTGCTGTAATGGCCAGTTTGGAGATGTTACAGGTGTCCCTGCTGGGAGCAGCTATACATACTCAAGTGATGTATAGCTTCATGTCATGGTCATCACACCATATGGAAGCAAGGTAGAGAGAGGGGGTAGTGAGCTGGCCCTGAGCTACCTCACCCTTCTTCCAGGGCAGTCCACAGCACAGGCACTGACTGACTTCATGTCAGAGCTGGCAGGACCATGCTCTTATCAGATATGACCCTTCCAGGTGTTCCAATGGGCATGTAATCTCTTTCCTGCAGATCACCCTCTAGTACAGGGACTAGTTGCCTGCACCTCCTGCAAGCATAGAGAGCATGTCTAAAGCAGAAGACAGTAGCCCTGGAAAGCAGGGCAGGCATGGCTAACAAAAAGGGAAAGCTGGTTTACTGTGGTGCTCCTTTGAAAACATACAATTCTGAGAGTGTAAGCACTGCTATCAAGCAGGTGGTTATGAGGGATTTGGTGAGGAGGGTGTAGGCAGCAGTGCTTCAGCTCCACAGGTGGCCACAATGGGTGGAAGGGATGCAGGGCCACTGGTCTGACAAACATCCATAGGATTGTGGCTGCAACATTCCTTAGGAACTGTGGGCAAGCCCTCAGGAGAATCGGAGAGAAAGGCCTCGTGGTCACCGCTGGGGACAGTGACTGTTTTGGTGTCAGCCTCCTGCTGAAAGCAGGAACAATAGACTCAGGAAGGAAAGAGGTATTGGAGTCAAAGGGGGGGAGTGCAGGCCCTGGAAAAAGACTTCCAGCTGGTAGGACAGAAAGGAAATACAGGAAGAAGGGACCAGAGGACCTGTAAATAGCTGGACCCAGTGGAAGCACAAGAGATTATGGGCCCCCCACTAAAGAGGAAGAAATGCTAAGCACTGCAACAATGCTTGTGGAGAAAGGAAGTCTCAGACTGCATCTGGAATTGCCTTAATCTGAGAGATTGACAAAGCAGGAACCTATGCAAGCAGGGTTAATGAATGACAAAAACTAGGAGGACACAGTCAATCAAATGGATGTCCTGAGAGCAGCTGAGGTTGATTTGGCCTGAAATTTGGAAAAGTTCACTGGAGCCATGCTGCTTACTCAAAATGTTCCAATGGAAAACCAGCTTATTGCTTCTAGTTACAGAGCCAATGCTCTTGTTGTTGTGTCTCCCCCACACTTTCAGCAAGGATTTGTTTATCTTCTCCAAAAACATCTCATCTTCATCCTCTTTGATCTGCTGAGAACACAGGTAGCTTGGTAAACAGGCCCTGAGTTTTCCAGCTCCTTGTAGCCTGAGCAGCCCTGTGGAGAAGGACTTGGGGGTGTTGGTTGAGGAGAAAATGAACATGAGCCGGCTTCAGTGTGCGCTTGCAGCCCAGAAAGCAACCGTATCCTGGGCTGCATCAAAAGGAGCGTGACCAGCAGGTCGAGGGAGGTGATCCTGCCCCTCTGCTCTGCTCTCATGAGACCTCACCTGGAGCATTGTGTGCAGTTCTGGTGTCCTCAACATAAAAGGACATGGAGCTGTTGGAACAAGTCCAGAGGAGACCACGAGGATGATCAGGGGACTGGAGCATTTCCTGTATGAAGACAGGCTGGGAAAGTTGGGGCCGTTCAGCCTGGGGAAGAGAAAGCTGCGTGGAGACCTCATAGCAGCCTTCCAGTATCTGAAGGGGGCCTATAGGGATGCTGGGGAGAGACTCTTCATTAGGGACTGTAGTGACAGGACAAGGGGTAACAGTTTCAAACTTAATCAGGAGAGATTTAGATTGGAGATAAGGAAGAAATTCTTTCCTGTTAGGGCAGTGAGGCCCAGGGAGGTTGTGAATGCTCCATCCCTGGCTGTATTCAAGGCCAGGTTGGACGAAGCCTTGGGTGGCATGGTTTAGTGTGAGGTGTCCCTGCTTATGGCAGGGGGGTTGGAACTTGATGATCTTAAGGTCCTTTCCAACCCTGACTATTCTATGATTCTATGACCTGGGCAGTGGTGTACCACTGGGTTGCCAAGTTGTGTTCTGCTCCTCCTTGGCTTTTTGTGCAAGGTGCCTCTGAAGATACTTTGCCTTGTATCAGGCAACCTTATTTTGCTTGGTTTCCACCTTTCCCACCAGGCAGCAGTGGGTATTTTCCAACCACATTTCCATGGGTCAAGATGGAGTTTGTGGCACTGGCTTTGGCTCAGGTTTAGCCCCATGACCAGTCTACAGCCAGTCTCTATACAGAAAGCATCACCTACTGATCTGAGTGTTGAAGCCCATTTTAACTCCAGTTTACTTCACAGGCAGAAAGGAATGTTGCAGCCTATAAGCATGATGTGAACAGGTCTAGAAATGCAACTGAGGCAGCCCCAGTTCACAGCCTGCACTGAAGACAGGGAGAACCTGAGCTCTACAGGGCTGCAGCCTTGGACTGAACCTGTAATGAGGAGCAAAGGGAGCACAGGACAGTTGGCAATAGCTCTGAGGGGTCTCCCTTCAAGACTGCCAGATATAGCACCTGCCTAGTGCTTTGTGCCAAGTGACACAGGGGATGGGGAAGTGAGATGGGAAGTAAACTGAAGCACCAGCAGTCCCAAGCTCTATCCAGCGCCATGGGAATGTCACCAAGTGTTAGCCACTAACCACAGCCCAGCTGCCATCACAGAGCACAGCTGTCTTGTGGGCTCTGCAACCCAGATTCTGCCTACAGGGCAGAAACATCACTAACGGGTTGAGCAAGCTCAGCTGCTGCTTTGGGGAAATGGGTGTGATCCATCATAGAGAATCTTTAACTTCCTCTTCCTAGAGAATTCACAAGCTATAGGAAATCCAAAGGTTTTGTGATGTTTCAGAAATGCTTTTCCAGGAAGATGTCAGAACCACATTCATTATGTGCCAACCACATTTGTACAAGCTTTCCACAAGCAGTGGTTTTATTAGTAATGACTAGGCAACATGTTCAGTGTGCTGCCCCTCAGGGTCAGGGATGCAGTATATGGTTCTACAGAAGCCCTGGAGGAAAACAGGCTGTGTTGGCCTTCTGGAATCCAGGCACAGCAAGCAGTTACACACAGAACTCTTGCCATGGCATGGATAACAAGTTCCAACTAGAGCCCTTGTGGTTAACAAAACCTCATTTGCTGCTGTGGACAACATAAGTCTCCAGGCAGAGCCATTAATTTAATAGATCCTTAAATGTGTGTGTTGGGTTGGTTTTCTTTCCCCCCTCCAGCTGGTTCCTTACTACACAGGCTTTCTTTTACTAGTCCCTTTGGGCAGCCAGGACGAAGTGCCGCACCAAGATTTATGGTGTACAGTTGAGCCAAGCAATTTTTCATTCTCAGTGTGTTGTCACCTGGCCAGTACTTCAGGTATGGGCAAGGATTGCTGATGTGCAAACATTCCTTTAGGGAAATGTTCACAGAAGCTGCAATATGTCACTGTTTCTGGAGCCCTTCAAGCAGCCCATCATGATCAGGGGGTTGTGTTTTCCCAGGACAAACAAGTCTGTGCAGACTTTGTCCCATGGAATTTCAGGTTGTTTGTACTGTAACCAGGCTGCTGGACATTTCTGTCCTCACACCCGACTCCATCTCTATAACTTGAATGCAACTCTGAGGAGAAACTGAAGTCAAGCCTCCATGTCATCCATCATAACTGCCTTCCAGATGTTCTGACCTTACATGAAAGGCTAGCATTAGTGGTTTAAAAGGTAAATTCCAGTAGTCATTTTAGCACATCCCAGGTATTTTTATCCCTGTTTTGGCTCTGTTCTCTTCCAAGCCTGCAGCCATGCGCTGCTCTCTTCACATTCATGTCTGTTAGGACAAAGCAGCAATAAATCATTCAGTTACAGGTCAGCAAGTGGAAACACTTGCAGTTACTGTACAACACTTAATGATACTTTACCTGGCACATAGTACTGAAAGCAGAGACCAGATCTTTAAATAAATCCAACACCTCTAATCACACAATGTAAGCTTGGAGGTTTCTTCAAACATTGGACCTTGAATAATAGGTAAATTCATAGCTAAATCCAGGTGGTTTTGATGTCTGTTTTTTAGATCTTGAATTGCCTTATGGGAATACTTTCTTTTTGCTTGAGAAATGATGTTATTGACTCCAAACAAAATGCTTCAGCCTTGTTTTTTTTTGGATTGCACCCTTCTGCCCCCATTCATGAAGTACAGTCCAAGGCATGCTTTCAGCAAGACCTTTCAGCAGCTGATGCATTTCTGTGGTTTCACAGACACACTAAATAGCATCAGTTTCAGATCTCCTTGTCCATGGCAGGCTGTATTTCAAGATATCCAGTGTGTTGTAAAAGGTTAATTTCTGTTCTGTCTGGTAGGCAGCAAGATGTTTGTGATAACTTCAACCTCTCATAAGTTAACAGTGTTGGAATCCATCTATGCCCGCCTTGCTTTTCAGTCTATGCTTGTTAAACATCCATTTTGGTTCACCAGCTGCCATTAACATTTTGTGGTCATTTAATCCCAAATGCTCACCTATGACTTCAGCCTTCCTTACATGTAACATCCCTTTTCCAAACAGCTCTGAAGCAGTTCATCTTGGACTGGCTGGTGGAGGCTTGACTAAGGTTTGCAAGTCTGACTTAACCAAGTCCCTCAACATGTGCTAACCCAGAAGTTCATTGCCAGAGGCTACTACAAACTCACAGGTTCAAGTGAATGTAGTAAGTAAACAGTTTTTATATTACCATTTCCATTTTTCCTAAAAATCCTAGTTTTTCCTTCTTTTATGCTCTCAAGCTCTTGGGTTTATCCTATACAGAACATGCCCATCAGTCCTCATGTTTGAATATGCAGAGCACCAGAATGAGAGCCCCACTTTGTCTTCAGCAGTTTCAGAGGCTTTCAAGGACAGAAAGGCCAGATACAAGAGGTTTGATAGGTGCTCCCTGCTGAATGGCACTTAACAACTGGGCATTAAATACTCCTGCAGCAATTCAGAACTAGAAGAGTTACTCCTCTATAGCTAGCATTGTGCCAGCCAGCAGGAAGCTTCCAGACTCTGCTACTCTTCATCACAGTTTTGGCAAAGCAGGGAATGCACTTCTAGCATGTGTCAGTCAAGAATATGCAGGAGAAGGAAAAAGTCTCTGCTGTGCACCAGGTATTCATGAAGAGGGGTATAGCCAAAACCATCTAGAAGCTTTAGGAACCCTGAACACATACTCATGCATTTAGGGACCCTAAGCAGAACAGCACTGGAATGTGGCTGCCTTTCTGTTAATGCCAGCAGTCAGTGTGTGTCCATTCTAACCCAAGGAACATTCAGTCAACTCTGGCCTGCTGCCCAGTAGTTCTGCTCACAACTTGTTAGCCTGAACAGCCACATCATGCAAGAAAAGCCTTTTTCCTGGCCCCAGGCTATACTATCATCTGGTCCTAGGGCTATCCCAATAAGTATGAGGGCTCTGGGAGCAGACATAGAGGTTATTAAAGCTGTATCACTTATATCAGGTGCTTTACCAAGGGAACCAAAGCTGCAGGTGAAGGATACTGAAGATTTCTGAAAGATGTGGGAGAATAAATAGATTTGTGCCAGTCAGCTTGATTGAGCCAAAAAGGGGAAGCAATACCATGAGTTCCCTATTACACTGCACATCCAAAGTTCCTTGAACAGGAAGCTTGGGGGTAGGGCTATGGATACATGTGCACTGAAGCCAATGAAGCCTGCTTGCTCCCTTTTGAGGAGTTGCCTGTGTTACTTATCTTTTTTCGCTAAGAGCAAGGCAACAGCAATCTGTTCCCTTCTGCTCTCCTGTAGTGCTTACAGCCAAAGAAATCTTTACTTATCCTTGTTTATTTATTAGAAAATCCCTACAGGCCTAGGCATTTAAAATAAAGCATTAGTTACATGGAATACATGCCCTCAAAGTCCAGAAGTTGCTGGATATACTGCAAAGGTGGACTGAGGCCAGCAGTGACCCAGTGACCTCTGCAGGAGATGCTGGTATGGCTGTGAGACACTAGCAAGGCATCAGCAATCATGACCCAACTTTCTCAACATAGTTAGCAGGATAAAGTCCAACTTGGCCAGTGAGAAGTCGGCCTTTGCACCAGCCCTGCTCATCTTCCTCACTGATCTTCATTAATTCTTCACCTAAAAGCAGAAACAGTCATTAGGAAGTAGTTTTGAGAAAGACAGCATGGCATTTTCCTCACCTCAGAAGAGGTGATAAAAAGCAAGATCTATTGGTCTGAATCACCACATTTTTCTCTCCTTATCACACTCTTATCATTCTGCACAGTTTAATCAAAGCCAGAGTTACTGACTTCTTTAGGATCTATGCTTGGTATCACCCTCCAGGCAAAGGAACAACAGACAGATGTTCACTTCTGTTGTTCAACATCAGAAATATTGTTGTGCCCTATATTTCTGCATTCCTCCCTCCAGAGGGATGTGTTTACAAGCCAGAGAGATCAGAGGGATCTCAGAGGTTTATTTCTTGGTGGCTTCTCTTATAGCAGGTGGGGAGGAAATGTAAGAGGTTGTTAAGCTCTAGCTGTTAGGACCCGAAATGCCTATTCCATAATAAAGTGTCTGGTTTGGCCAGCAAGTCATGAAACCAACTTGTTTCTCAGACTATGACCAGGAAAGGCTTTTAACCTTTCTCTATCTACTTTGGGAAGGGGCAGGAAGGTCCCCTTCTCCCCCAGTAGAAGGTCATACTTCTGCCAGAGACAGAGATCTGACTGCATCAGTAGGCACATCCCACACTGGCAGAGGCACAGAAAACAGGTTGTTGGCTGTTAAGCTTAAGCCCTATGGTGCAAGCTGCTCAGAGCAGATTCAAACAGGGGATGACTATCCAGTCATGCCTCATTACATCTGCTGGGTAGAAAGAGAGAAAGTCAAGTTGTAGAACACCCATATTGTAAGATACTTTAAAGCAACAAGTTCATGTTAGGAAGTTTACTAGTATGGTAACACTGTGGCATAGATACTGGCCTCAGGCACAAGCCCCTGCTACTAAGGGACTTCAGTGCCTTTTCAAAACGAGCGTATTCTGGAGCGGTATAGGACAGAGATACCATGTAAGACTCAAACCAAGCAATATGACAAGAGACACTCTCAAGATCCAGATGTCCTCTTGGAGTTAGAAAAGAGGGTACATACAAACTAAACTGAACTGAAGGAAAAAGGGAAGGGGTCTGTTGCTCCAACATTCTCTCTCACTCAGTCCTCTGCTGAGAGCCAATGTCCACTCTCAAGATACCATTTTAAGCACTAGAATGGGTTGCCCGGGGAGGTTGTGAGTGCTCCATCCCTGGTGGTGTTCAAGCCCGGGTTGGACAGAGCCTTGGGTGGCATGGTTTAGTGTGTGGTGTTCCTGCCCGTGTCAAGGGGGTTGGAACTGGATGATCTTAAGGTCCTTTCCAACCCAACCTATTCTATGATTCTATAAGCAATGGTCTGCACTGGGTTTTTTTGCCAACTGAATTCTGCCTTCAGTAGTGCATATCAGTTATCTGAGCCTTCTCTGACAACATCCATCTGGTTACTTCAAAGGACAATACACACAACCTACAGAATTTGTGTATCAGTGGTACAAAGGAGAAGCATTTAATAAAGTCTCAAGATACAAGGCAGAATAAATGTCCTAAGAATATGCAGGAAGGATCTATTTTACCCTGCTCTCCCTACACTGTGACCAAGGCCTAGGCAGTCTCTTTCTAGATGGCCTCACTGTCTCTTAGTCTTAGAACTAAGACTGGAGGACTTCCCAGTGCATCATCCACCTCAGAAGAGCTAGCAATGGGTCAGGCCAGGAAAAGAAAATCAGTTTTCAAGGGGACATCCAGTTCTTACAGAGTGTTTCAGATCATTCAGTCAGCCCAAGTGAGGACAGTACAATGTTAGTAAGAGGTTAGTGCTTCTGTACCTGCTTTAAAGCTCAGCTCATCAGACTCCTGTCCTGTGTAATCATAGAGCGCTCGTACCCGTACACCTGGTACCTTTATGTCTTCCTCGTGCCCGTTGGCATCCAGGCACTTCTTGGGAGTGTCCTCATCTGACCACTCTGAAATGTCTTCCTTCCCTCCACTTTGCATTTGGAAGGAGAGAGGGAACAAGATGGTTGTGAGTAGAATCAGCTCTCACCCACCTCCTTCTGAACCATACACCACCCTCACTCCTCCTGCTGAGACCGCTGTGCTGTAGAACAAGGTGCAAGAGAGCCCCAGCAGCCAAGTGAGGGTGAACAGGGAAGAGAGATCCCAAGAAATCCTAGATCTGGTTGAAAGCATGGCAGCATTACAGCCCTGAGGGCAGGAGGGTAACCCATTCCCAAAGTATTTTCAGACATGCACATTATAACCTCATCTTCCTCTAGCAGACCCTCTCACACAAGGAAGGCCAGTCCTAATTGGAGAGCCCAGCTATGCCCAGAGTTATTCCAGCCAAGAATAAGACAGGAAAAACCACTGTTTCCCATCCCAAAGAAATGTCTGAAACACTGTTTTCCAAGTCAGGAACAAGAGCAGAGGGGAAGAGCAGCAGAGGACAGGCGCCTGTAACCCAAAAAACCCTTAAAAGGCTATGTCCATACTAACTTCACATGGGCGGGTGCCCTCAGGCTGTCACAGAAGAGACTGTTCTGCTCCTCTTGATAGGAAAACCTGCAGATTGGCAAATAGGGCCCCTGAATCCAACAGACTGTGAAATACAGCAGTGGCCTTGAGGCATCTCTATATCCCCACTCCTTTCTGGGCAGTTGACTTTGGCCAGAGTTCACGTTTTAAAGCAGGATGGCTGCTGGAACTGTAGGACATGTGGAGCCTCTTCAGCCTCTCCCTATCCTTCAGCTTGCTTCTTGGCAAGGGAAGCAGCTATACCAGACTTGTCAGGTAGTGCTCAGCACCATGCCAGGGCACAAGTATGCACTGGGAGGCAGTACACACTAGACAAAAAGAAGGCAGCTAGCCCAAAACCACTTTTCTACCCTGTCTTTCCTGAAGTGGGATGGGCAAGAGACAGGAAGTTGAAGAGATCACTCCTATCAATCCAACCCATCCATGATCCTAGGCAAGTACTCTTCTTAACCTGACATATCCTGGATTTCAGCCCTTACCTTTGCCTTATCTGCAGAGGGGTCTGTGAGACAACCCCATCCCGTGTCGGCAGAATGCTGGTCAGGGTGACATCATCAGCCATCTTTCCACTCTTCTCCTTCTTGGTGATGGGCCGCTGGCTTTCGAGGGACCATTCCTGCTCAGGGAAAACCAGTAATTCCATCAAGGCACTCTAATACAAAAGCTCTGTACATCTTTTCTGACCAATAGAGAAGGACAGAACACCAAGTCATACTTCAGCTGTGTCAGCCACATGGCCTTGCTGCCATTGCAGGCTCACTCCCATTGAATCCCAGTGTGCAAGAAGAGGCCCATGAGAAAATTACAACAGGATCTTATTCCAAAGCCCTAAACACCAATTCCTGTTCCTTGACCTTGCAGCTGGATGGCAGGAGTATTTGCACCTTGGCAGGGCTGCAAGTGTCACTTGGAGCACCAGAGAGCTTGCAACACAACAAAAAAGAGCCCAGCATCCTGAGTCTGCCAAGCAAAGACACACTCTTTCCAACACAGCAGCAACCCTCCAGTCCCAGTAAAGCAGCTGAATGTTCAGAAATAGTAAGAACACATTCTAGAATGCTGCATCACCTCAAACTGAGGCCAGTTCATCGCCATGCCTGGTCCATGAGTGTTGCGCCACCACTTGAGGTCCTCCTGGTTGTCTGCAGCCATGATGACTTGGTAGAGATCTCGATACAACGCATGAAAGCTATGAGCAGGAACAGACAGAACCACCAATAACCACATCCCTGTTTCCCAAAAGCCAAATAGGAAGGAAGAACGTAACATCATGCACAATTACAGAGCATCCGAAATCCCACAGAATTAAGGATGCTGGAGCAGCACCTGTTCTGAGCCACCCTTATAGGGGAGTTGGCCTGGCAAGCAGCACAGGCTTGTTTGGTGTGGCAGTTGTTAACATCAAGTGAGCACAGAAAGAGCCTGGCACATTCTTGCACACAGACAGGGAGGTGGCTCAGATTTGTTGCTTCCACTTTAAAAGTATAGAAACACAGAAGATTTTTGGCTGCACTCATTTGCCCCGTGTAATCCCTACTGATGGGCAACTCGTGGGCTTATGGTTATCATTACCTCACAAAAAGTCTCTTTACTCAGGGCGGAATGGGTGTAACAACCATAGGTACTAGAAGGCAACAGAGCTGCATCCCTCAGGGAGGGATTATAGCATAGAAGCACACCCACAGTAGTAGTGGAAGGGGAAAGGTTCAGAAGCAGAAAGAATCCTCTCTGAGGAGCCTGGCGCTGTCTGAGATCAGCCACCAGCACTGGTTAGTCTAATGGAACCAAATGCCACTTCCAAGACACACTTCGAAGGGGAAGGAGTGCAACCTGGCAAATGCAAACAGGCAGCTCCCCTTCCCAGAGACCAGAATTGGCACCCCTCACCAGAGCCTAGGGCACCCCAGGCTGGCAGAATTCCCTCCTGCGGCAGGGCTGGTACCTTTCGTTGGTGGAGAGGTTGAGATGTTGGTGCAGATTCAGTAACATCTCCTTAAAAAAGCACAACCGCTTGCGCTCTGCTTCCTGGCAGCCCTCAAACACTTGCTCCATGTCCTCCATGTAGCGGGGATTGTAACGGTTCAGCTCTTCCAGCATCTTCTCATATTGATCCTTGCACTGTATTAACCCAGGAGGACAGCAGTAGTGAGACATGTGCGTTGATGTCACCCTGCTCTGCCTTAGAACTGACAAGGTTGTTTTCCCCCCCTGCACTGCTGAACAAATACACCACAAAAAGAAGAAATCCCAGAGCTGCTATCCCAGCAGCTCCTAATGCTCTTGCAAGTTCCTTGTTCTTTACCACCCTTTTCCATAGAGGACCTTCCACACTTTCTCTCTTGTGGGCAGACAAATCAGCCACTTTTGGCAGCACGAAATTCAGCTCTGCAGTTCCCACCCACCAAATCCCCTGCTTTATTTATTTATAAATTAGATCTTCCCCCAACACCAAAGACAGAGAGAACTTGGCCTTAGTTAAGTCTCAGTCTAACTCACTAAAACCTCAACACAGTGGGATCTCACCCCTTCTTACAGGCTTCAGCAGGAGTCATTTCTGAGTGATGTTACCACCACTGCTTCTATCCCTGTGACTCACATCCACACAACACCACTCACTCACCTTCTCAGCTTCCTGAGTGCACTTCTCCATACGGTCCCGCAACTTGCGTAGCTGTTCCTGCGAGACAGAGGAGTCTGCCTTGGCGTGGTTCTCCCTTGTATGGGCTGTTTTCTCCTCCTTCCGAGCTGCATGATAGTTTTTCTTCGATGTCTCCACCTGTGTGTAGGAGGAGGATGCAGAGAAAGCCATGAGCCTGACCACATTGATACTCCATTAACTCAGAGAGGGCATGTTAACATTTGTTAGTGTTGGCAGCAGTCATTTCAGGACAATGTAACAGGAATGCCTATTTGGCATTTACTAAACCATGCTCCAAAGGGAAGAGGTACCTCCAAATGAGCTTTTTTTCAGTGCTCACAGAATACAGACCCCATTACCAAAGTCTTCCCACATAAGGCAGCTACAAACCCACCAAAAACAAGAGACCACCACAGATGCTGGAGAGGGACTGCAGTGATAGGACAAGGGATAATGGGTTAAGAAATAGGGGAAGTTCAGGTTAGATATAAGGAAGTTCTTTACTGTGAGGATGCTGAGGCACTGGAATGGGTTGCCCATGGAAGCTGTGAATGCTCCATCCCTGGCAGTGTTCAAGGCCAGGCTGGACAGAGCCTTGGGTGACATGGCCTAGTGTGAGGCTTCCCTGCCCATGGCAGGGGGTGGGGTGGAACTGGATGATCTTTAGGTTCTTTCCAACCCAAACCATTCTATGAAGACATCCCTCCCTCTGGCATTCTCTGCAACCCTGGCTAAACCCAGTTTCCCAGTGGCTCCCACAGTAGGCAGCCACATCAACTGCCCTTATTCCTCCTTCTCCATTCACACTCTGCTCACATCTTTCATCTTCTTCACCCATGGTTTCTGGGCCTTGCGGAATCCATCCTCTGCCTCCTTTGTCTCCTTGAAGCCTCCAATCATCTGCTTGTGGTAGGCCTCCTTCTGCCAGGCCTTGATCTTATCTGAGTCTTTCACAGCCAGGTGGTTCCGGACAGCCAAGTGGATTTCACTCAGTTTGTCTGCAGCTGTCAGGAAGGCATGCCAGGCTTTCTCCAGAGTTCCATACTGTGGACCTGCAGGAACAAGCACCAGAGGGGCTCTTACACCTCCTGCCTACAGAAGAGAAGGCAGATTCTTTTCCTCCTACACACATGTATCAGTATGGAGTCACTTCCTTAACTCTCCCCCATCACAGAAGATGGCATTGACTGGCCTCCACACAGACCCAACAGGCAGCATCTAAACTGGCTCTTACAGCTGACTGCTACTACTTTTGGGCAGGCTTAGCTTTCCCACATGGTGCTGGCCAGGAGAAGGTTTGCAGCCTGAGCTTCAGGATAGGTAACAGCACTATAAGGCTAGCTTCTGCTTCCAAGACCAGCAGGTCCTTTGAGGCATCTGTCCCACTGTTTCCCATTTCTCTGGGAGATGCTATCAGTCTCAGCCCACTGCCACTACATCCCAGTATTAATAGCTACTCTCTTTCTGGAGGACAAAGCAGTGAGACAGCAAAACCATGCTTAAAAGGGGAAATCTGCAGCTTGATTTAAGACTTGGGCTGCCCAAGGAAATGCCAAACCAAAGAAATAGGTACTAATGGGGGTTTTTGTACCCAAATACCTGTCAATACAGAGAACAGCTCTCCAGGAGAATCAGAGGACTAGCTACAAAAACACACACAGAGACATCCAAGAAAGTCACCCTATTCCTGGAGAAGGGAAACCTGTCCCACAAGGAAGCAGCACAACCTCAGTAAGAGATAACACAGAAGAGAGTGCAATGACTGCATCCTGCTCCCAGTCCAACCTGTCAGTTTTACCTTTCTCCACTGTGGTCCTCCACTTACGGGACCACTCTGTTAGCTGCTGGGCATAGTTCTTCTCAATCTTGGCTCGCTCTTGGAAGCAGGAGATTAAGTCATTGCAGAGCCGGTACCCATCATCCACACGCTTCACTGTCCGCCTGTAGTTTCCAGCCTGAAACATCACATAGCATCCTCATTTATCCTATACTGACTTCCATGTTCCTTCAGAGCAGATAGCAGCAGTTTCAGTCATTGCATGGGCAGGGAGCACAGCAGCTGAACTCAGACCTTCCTCTGGCACTCTCAGGCAGGCACAGCAGTGGAGAGAAGACAACAAGATGCTTTGCTTGCCTCTCTCCCCACTCAGTGTCAGCTGACCAAGGAACTCCTATTCCACAGCATCTGTGGAAGAAAGGGTCACCTCTTCGCTGCAGTAACACACTGTGTTCCTAAACCTCCCCACAGTTCTCCCTCCTACTACCCAGGAAGATCATGTCACCCAGGATATTGAATCCCGGCCTTCTAACTCCTCTAACTGGTGGGAGGTCAGAAAACGTTCCTTCCTCCCCCAGACTCCCATTATCTTTCCTTACCTCCCAGAAGCTGCCCCCAGGAGCTTCCCCACCAGCATCATCTTCTGATGACATCACCCCCGTTTTCTTGCAGCAGAGAATCTTTGCAGATTTCAGTTAAGCTGAGAAGAGAGAAAAGTGATTTCTAACATAGCACAGACTGAGCCTTGGCAGAGAACACAGCTCTCCATGACCCCTGGAGCTGGAGGAGCCCAATTTACTGTCCTGCAGGCAAGTACTGGCACCACTGCACCTCCACCAGCACACTGCTTGATCCAGCAGCAATGCCCAGGACTGGACCTGCCCTCTCCCTGCCTGCATATTGGGAAAGAATGGTGTAGAAGACAGTCTTGCTAAACCTCAGCTGTACAGACACTGGAGATGCTGGTGAATACAGCAGTGAAGATGGCAATGAACCCTTCAGCAGCACCAGATATCTCTGCAGAGATTCCTTGCTTAACCAAGGCCCTCAAGAGAGTAGCAAAAGCTACAGAAAGTGAGGTAGCTAAAGCTATTAAAATCTGCCTTGAAAGACTTTAAGTAATTCTTCTGTCAATGGAGAAGACTCCAGCTTCCCGGTGTGACTCAGGATTACAGGATTACAACTAGTGACTGGAGCAAATAAGACTGAGCAGTCAGCAGGCTGGCATGTCTTGAATGGGGAGGAGCCCTATAAGCTGCCCACCAGCTGAGCTGGGCATGAGCAGAGCTACAGAAACATGCTGGGGCATACCCAGGCAAAGGGCCCTGCAGCACACATGGTGGTTCCTCAGCAGCACTACTTCCCAGAAACAGCCCTGGAGAGCTGGGATTTTCCTTATGCTCAGTTCTCCTCAGTGACATGGTTCAGTGGTGACCTTAGCAGTCCTGGGGTAACGCTTGGGCTTGATGATCTTAAAGATCTTTTCCAACCTGGTTGATTCTGAGATTCTATTAGGCTCAAAACCTAGGCTAGAATATAAGAGGTTCATCTCACCCTCTGCTGTCTCAGAGCTCTGTACTTTGCTGCACTGCCAGTTTGTTCCTGAAATGGTGCATCACTACAGATTCCTTCAGGGCTGCTTTTGCATAGAAATGAGAGGGAGTATTGGAAAAAGGCCCAAGCCCAGTCACTTGCATGCAAAGCCATTCTAGGCAATGCTGGGTTAATGCAGCAGAGATGTCCCTTGCTGCCACTTCTCCTCTTGCACATTCCTAGTTATAAAAAGCTTCCCTCACACCCCAGAGAAGTATCTGCTCATTCTGCCAGCCCAAAGAGAACAAGCAGAGATGAAGATCAGGTTGAGAGGCCACATCTCCCACCTCCCACAAACCCTTCTCAGTGACATAAGCCGCACCATGAAGCATCCCAGAACAGAATGCAGGGATTTCCTGCATGTCTTCTGGAAACAGTTTGGCTCTGTTTGACTGGTCTCATCTCAAGGAGAGTGTCAGAAGTACATTAATGCTGTTCCTCTGGGTTCCTCCCAAAGGCTGAACTCCAGGCACTGAAGCAAGATGTTAAATGGGACGTGACATTCAAGAGCATGAACCTTGAAACCTGAAAAATACCTCCACCCATGCCACCAGCTGTCCCTGTCCTCCCTCCCCACCACTACTTGTTATCATACATGCCTCCAGGGCATGCAACTCTACTCCTGCCCCCATAAGTACATACCTGAAAGCTGAAAGTGAGATGCCGCAGGGAAGCAGTGGGCAGCTAGCAAGGATGTCCCAAACTCCTCAAATTCCCTCAAAAAGGCTGGAAGACACAAAAATGAGCATGATTAGACCCTGCTGCTGATCTGCAGGGATGCTGCCTTGTCTGATGCATCAAAACCCTAAGGGCATCCCCCTTCTGCCAGCTACTAGGAGGGGCACCCTCTGATATAGCAGCTGCAGCCACTGTGCCTCCCGAGATGCCACGTTCCAGCACGTAGGAGAGATGCCAAATCCTTGTGTCACAAGATCTAACCCCAGAGAGAGTGAAAATAGAAACACTGGGGCGGCATGACAGCACTGTGCAGGAAAGGTACCATCACAACAGCTGAGCAAAGGGACAGCTCGGCCCAGGAAGGCTGAAAATAAGCTCTCCCCAGGCACTATACATGGGGGTGCATCCCCCCCTCACTGCACAGTGTCCAGCTTAGCAACCCCACCACCTCCATTCACTGCTGTGCACCCTTTTACACGTAGCTGGCTTGGGAAGGACAGACTCATGCACTTTCTCCAGTTTCTTTTTTACTAAAGAGGATTTGTATATAAGACAAAGGACTCAATAACCCTGCATTTAAGAAACAAAACCAAAACTCACCAGAATGCATACTCTGGTCTAGAGTCCTTTTAAAATCAGAGCACCTAGCACTGCCCTGGTAGGATGCAACTCTCAACCAGCAGAGCTTCCCTTGTCCCTTGGCTCTGTAAGCTGTCCCCATCAGCTTCTTAGAAATGCTTTCTTTTGCTCTTATGATATAGGTAACTTTCTAGAGAGGAAAGGGAAGTAACAGGCCTGCAGAGGATAAGGGAAGCAAGGGCAGAAAGAGGCATTTTTGTTTATCACACATTCACTTCTCTGAGGATTTACTTCAGTGTTAGAAGTCTATTTGTTAAAAAAAACAGACAAACAAAACCCCTTCTCAGTCAGCAACATCCACTTGGCTGAGGCTGGAAGGTGATGGCAGCTGAGAGCTAACACACTTGAGAGCAGAAACTGCAGAACCTGGAAGGGGGATTTTTAGCCAGACATTAAGCCAATTTTGAAGGAGAAGTGAAAGAAGGTAGGGAAAGTGGAAGAAGTAAAGAAAAGCAGATTGGGGTACTGCAGACTAGCGACCTTTGGTGAGGAAGGGGTTGGGGGGGAAGAGCTGGGACACTTAAGGATGATCCAGGTTACTGGATAAAAAGTTATTACTCATCAAAAACCGTCTAAGACTTCCCAGTGGCCCCCAATAAATCAGACTGCAAATTGCTCAAATTGCAGGGATTAAAACCACCTCATTAACACTGATGAAGTAGACTTAAAACTGCCCCAGACCCCTTCCTGCCTTCTGCCAGTGAAGACCTAGATCAATGGGTATGACATGTGAAGGCTGTATCAGCTTTTCCATGCCACACCCCCATCCCCACTTTATCAGGAAGCAATGAATCACAAACATGCCTTCCATCTCTGGTTTCCAATTCAGGCTGCCTATGCAGTGCTCAGATTTGGGGGTAAATGTGGAAAGCTGCTGTGAATCACAGTGTGCTTGTTCACCTGAGGGACAGTCAAGCAAAAAGCCAACAAAACCCCTCTGAATCCGTTCTTTCTGCAGTTTCCACATTCAAATTTGAGCCATACTCCTCAGAAGTTCCAGACCCAAATAACTGGATTTACTATCAACAGCCTCTGAAAAACAGTTGTAGCTGCGCTGGATTAGACTAAGGGCTCTCATAGCCCCTGTAGACAGCAGCCAAAAGTAGATACCTTCCCCTGCTTTGAGAACAGAGCAAGCATACATGCTGCCTCCCTGCACGCTCTTCAAGCCTCTAACCATTTGTTGACAGCAACTTCCCTAGCTGGATGTGGCACCTATGAATTTAGCAACGGTCAGTGGATTCCTCTTCCATTCATTTCTTCAATGTGCTTTCAAACCCGCAGGAGGTTTCAGCATCCACAACATCATGTGGCAAAGTATCCCACAGCTTAAGGCTATCCTGCAATCATCAGCACAGGAGTTAGGTGAGAGAATACAATGAAGTAGTCTAGCATTTCTGCAGGCTAATCTCCATGACCTGAGTAGCAGCCAGTCAAGTACATAGTTCCATAGCGGTTGTACAGACTTTATAGAAGTGCAGGAAAATCTAGGCTGGTGGAAGCAAAAAGGTCAAAGAAGGAGGAGGACCCTTTTCTGCCAGGCTTTTTCTGGACTTCACATACTCCATGAGCCTGTGTCAGTCAGCAGATCAAATTGGAAACGCATGCAGACATGGGGAAGGACTTGGTACTGCATGCACACAGGGGCTGAGTAACAGCTGCTGCTGTCACCCTGAGCCCTAGAAGAGCAGATAGATTGTCATTCTGCCCCTTCATGTCTAGTTATTCCCAAAAAACCCTATGTGCTGTGAGCCACCAAGAGCTTGAGACCAAGGAAAACCTGAGCTTGCCAGGAAAAGCAAATATTTGAGTTACAGATGTCAGAGCCTGGAGGTTGCTTTGCAGCACAGATGACAGGGTTACCTTGTGGATATATCAAGGCCAGGCTGGACAGAACTTTGAGCAACCTGGTCCAGTGGAAGGTGTCCCTGTCCATGGCAGTGGGTTGGAACTGGGTGATCCCTTCCAACCCAAACCATTCTACGGCTCTATGATAGCGAGAACCACCACATAATTCAGGATGGCTGGCAGAGCCTGGACAGTATAAGCATATAGCTGAAGTTATACTGGGTAAACCAGAATTATATGCGAGTCAGCACCATGTACAAGACTCCTGATGCTGCTGCAACCTCTGCTAATAGGAGGCTACGTAGCAAATCACATTTACAGGGCAAAGGAATGTTTATCCCTACCTTCCCACCTTCCTCTTTCAGCTCTCACAGTTAAGAGCTACTTGAGACCTCACTGAAGCTCCTGCAAGACAAGCTCTCTGAATAAGGAAGGGAAGAGTGACTACACATTTAACTTCACACCTCTGCAGGATCATGGACAAGGGCATCACAGGTACCACTACAACCAGCGACATCAGGTAGATAAACTGAACCATGCAAGGGAGACTCCTGCAAAGCTACAACCCTTCCTGTAGCAGTGTTAGAAAGGTATTCCCTCCTTGCCCCAAATACCTTCCCTCACTTATGACCAACATAGTTATTAGGCCACACCTGCTGTCAACTCCCTGTTAAGTTATCAAAGAATGGCTCTTGGTCTTCAGCTGCAGAAAGGCAGAATGGCTCAGGATTGCCCCACTGGTACTGAGCTCCACATAGAGAACTGCCACAGGGCTTGTCATGGCAGAGCCGTTTCCACCTTTAACCACGTTATTACTCTCACCCCTGCTCCAGTCAGTCACACATCTCTGAGCATGTATCCCTGCCCTCAGACTAACATGTCATTCAAAACAAACCTTCCCATTCAAAATGTGTGCAAACCTGGCAACACACTACAAGGTAATATGCTTGCACAACATGAATAAGGCAGCATCTCATTCACAAATAAAATTTCTAGACCGAATAGTAATAATCACTCTTCAGAAACCTTTTCCTAAGGCACATAAACCACAGAGATCCTCTTCCCTCTACACCACACTCCAATAATTCCAGCCTCCAAATGCCCAAGGCATCACTTACGTGCATTGCTTGACTGCCTCCTGAGACTCCTTTTAAGCAATTGCTTTCCCAAGTTTGCCAAGAGCAAGCCTCTGAACTCTATAAATGCTCCAAGGGTTGGAGCATGCAGCCCTGCAGGAATTCATCCACAGGAACAGAGCTTGTACACTGTGCCTGACACAACTTTATGCCCAACTGCTCTCCCCTTTCCCAAGTGCAACAGCAAACGCTGGATGCAGACACGTGTAGGAACAAGTGGAGTTATATTTATTCAGGAACAGTAGCTGAGTTTTTGGTCAAGGCATATTTTTATTATAGACCAATTTCTATATAGGTGTTAAAGCCAAGCTAAGCAAGAGTTTAAATCAGGACTGGGCTGCTATTATTTCCACGTCAAGACAACAAGTAACACAAGGAAGCAATGTGAGATTTCTGCAGCCAATTTGTTTGATTCCCAGAGTCACTCTTCTGTATAGCAGGCAGTGGTGAAGGTGTTTTCACTCCAAGGCACTTCTGGTGTAGCTTACAGATAACCATTTCAATCTGAACAATGCAAATACACAGCCCCCTCCCCTTAAGGAACAGGCAGCATGAAAACCCTTAGGGATTTTTTTTCCTGTTAACCTGTCAGGATGGAAATAGAGAGCTAGAGCCAGGAGGTTCCACATGACTCCAGCAGTGGAATGAACTGGACTGCTGCTGGTACAGCAAAGCTAGGAAGCTCCCTGACAGAGAGAACAAAAATGGGGCACGAGATGGGATGTCCTTTCCAGCCTCACCATGTCTGGAGGTGCATATCCAATAGCTCTGAACTAGTGACTATTGATGACGCCCAGTTATGTGCTCTCCACTGCCATTACAGAAGAGGTCTGATATTTACAGGTGTACTCCCCCTTCTGAAGAGGGGCTGGTTCTTTATAGCTAGATAGGATGCCAAGCAATGTAATGATTCCCCAAAACTTCCTTTAGAGATGTTTATCTTATTGCTGTGGTCACACCCTTGGTAGAGTCACCTGACTGGGAAAGGGACTAGAAATCAGTGCTTTTCAGTCACTCCCTAAGGACTGAAGCCTGCCATGGCTGTCGAACACAGTTTCAAGCAAGACTTCAACTGATCTCTCTAGCCAGGGAGAG
This sequence comes from Agapornis roseicollis, assembly GCA_002631895.1. Classification (NCBI taxonomy): domain Eukaryota; kingdom Metazoa; phylum Chordata; class Aves; order Psittaciformes; family Psittacidae; genus Agapornis; species Agapornis roseicollis. The sequence goes on along the minus strand of NDXB01003358.1, from coordinate 82,513 downwards.
GTCAGAGGGACACCGGGCTGTACAGCAACTGCACACAAAGGTCACTTTCAGCTATGTGCAAGCCTGTCTCCCATACAGTGATTCTCTAGAGATCATGCTTCTGCCTGCTAGCAAAACTCCTTATGATTATACTGAAGTACTAAAATGCAGACAAGATCCTGTTCAACTTAAAGGGCTGACATCCTGAGCCTATGTACTGCTTTATTATTCTCTTATTTCAGACCACAGCTTTTTTATATTGGTTTTCTTCACATTCAGACCAAGCTAATGTATTGCAGACAGACATCCCCCTGTCTGTAACCCCAAGTTGCTTTCAAAATGTTCATTCAGAATTAAATACTTTGCACACTTAGTAGCTATTCCCTGTCAGGTTCTCAGAGGCCAAGGCTACAGGACAGGCTCTACCAGCACACTGCTGCTGCTGTAAAGGTTAAGATTCCTGACTGACATAACTTCACCAGGCAGAAATTGTTCCACAAGATAAGGAAAAATCCTGTTTGCTTTTCCAATGATGTAGCTCTTTAGCATTACAGGATCACGGACTGCTGCTTAACACAATAATATGAGGCAGTGTTAAGGAAGGAATGTATTGAGCTGTCAAGGTCTGTGTTTGTTTTTCCCCTAGTTGTTCTTCCTATGAAGAAATTGATTATAATCTCAAATATCCACAGAGCTAAAAGAAGGAGGAAATCGGTGTTGGACCATAGGGTACCACACTCTAACAGGGCAACAGGCCATATTCATTTTGTATGTTTAAGACAGTTGCCAGAATAATCTTGACATGTATGCTGTGTCTATGTATTTAACAGGCATCTGCAAATAGCAGTGGGTAGCTTAATAAAAAACACACACAAGCTACCAAGAACAGCAATACACTAGCCTACTCTCTCAGTGCTGTGAATAGCATAGCTCCTGTTTCACACATCAGTCTGCAGGCCCACTTCCCAGTTCTCACACTCCCTGCCTTACCTCTTTCCCAGGCCAAGGTTTTAAGCCACATAGATGATGAGAACCTGTAATGTCTGCTGTCCCACTCCCTGAGCCTCTTCACTTGTTTGCTTCACATGCCTGGTACTTCTTCCTACCCTGCTGCATCAGACTCTCCAAACAAACACCAGGCTTGCCAGCAAATACATGCAATCAGCACCTCCCTTTTCATCACAACTGACTCCAAAGAACTGGAAATTTTCTTCCCAAATCATCAATGAACAGGTATTTAAAGCTCCAGCCAAAGCTATTAAACCTCTCCTCAGCAGTCTCAATCTGCACCGAATGCAGCTTCCCAACATTTCACCTGGTAACGTGCCTGGCAAGATCAACAGTCCATCCTGTAACCCAGTTGCCTGTAAATTGATGGTAACTCATCACAACAGCAGGCTGAGCCAGTCCACCCAATTCCAACCAGGTTTTGTGTAAAGAAGTTTTGTTCAGATCTTTATGTGAATAGTACTGATCCAAAGAGAACAAGTGCCCCGGCTTCATCCAGCTCTGAGCAAAGGAAAAATAACAGAAGGTGGTGACTGGGTATGTTTCCTGTGGTTGGGAACAGGAGGAGCAAACTCCTGTTAAGTCCCTGTCAATGCAATATTCTCCTGTGATTGAATCACTTTGCAACCCCAACAGCAGGGATCAAGTTTACTTGAATACATTAAGAAGTCTTAAGGAAGCAGCCTGCAATCAGTGCAATCAAACAGCCTTTACAGGCACAAGCCAGTTAGCTCCATCCTAACACTCAGCTTTTGGGTGTTTCTTGTTTCACCAGATTGCACAGTAGTCAGGTGTCTCCAATCAGCCCTCTCTGCCCCTTCTTCCCATGTGGAAATCACAGTGGGTTTTCCTACCCAGCTGCTGTTGTGAAGCTTCTGGTCTCACTTTACCTATAGCTGTCTGTTCCATTAGCTGTCTTTTGAGGAAGGGGGGGAGTGGCAGATAGTATTTTGTCATTCAGACCAAGTGTGACAAATAGATGGCAAATGAATTTGAAGTACTACATTTCTTTATCTCTGGTTACATTAAACAGGTTTCTGCTTTTACTTATGAAAGCTAATTTACTAAAGCTGTTTATTATGTGAATACTTTGCTTCCAAATATTCATATAATGAAGACAAGGACCTGAAAAATCATCATTAAAACATTCCTGAAGTTCATCCAGCTCCCTTCACAGTTCTGAGTCCCAAACATGCTGTAGAAGGGAGTGCAACCAACTTTTTAAAGTGAGAGCTGAAGCCACGAACTGGCAGAACTATAGGCCAGCTTAGAGTCATTCCACAGTCTTTATGGAATGAAGCATGTACAAAGAAAGTGTTTGCTCTGTGGACTGGAGAGAATGTTCAGTAACTTCAATTCCCTTCATAGCATCTCCTGGTTCAAGAAGTTTGGTAGATTCACTTTGTAGGTACTCCATTCCTAAAGATACTCATGTGCCTTTCTGACATTCTTCCCATGTCAGAAGATAACAAGGGTGAAGTAGGGCAGCTGTTAGGAACTGGCTTGCACTGTGCAGAACTGTATTTCATGCATTCTTCTTGAAGTTCATTATCCTGAATGTCATGGAGCAAATTTTATCTCCTTTCATACTACTTGCACAGAATCTGCTCTTTGGTTTCAGTAGTGCCTCTTCAAGTAAGCTTTTTGGACCCAGCTTGAAGAGCAGGACTATTAATATAAATTACTTCATAGCAACAAGACCTCAGGAGAACAAAAGCAAATGAGACAGTCAGCCAAAACAGCACATGTCACAGCATAGATTTTAACTGTTCTGCATTATTAGAATGTCCTTTGCTTTCTCAGCCCATTGCCCAAAGCAATGATCTCAGTTTCTGATCCTCAGGACTCAACCTGACATACAAGAAAAGAACACTAAGAGGTTGTTTTTAAACCAGAAAGCATAAACAGTGCAATCCAGTGGGGTTTATTTCTTCCCAGTGGCTTCCTGAAACAGCTCCTATCTCATAGCTCAAAACCCTACATTTTGACTTGCATTGCTGCTGGAGTCAGCATCAGGCTTTCACACAAGTCAGCAGTCTCAGTACAAGAAAGAGCTGACTGAAAACACCAAGAAACAAAAATAAATACCTAGATTCATTCAAGAAGTGAAATACGCTGTGTATTCTCCCAATCCTCCATGAAGCTTCTTGCCCTCATCAGAGACACACACAAACCTACTTCAGAACTCTATTTAACAGTAGCAGATATAGCTCAGCCCTCCCGGGAGCAGGAGAGGTTTGGCTTCACAGCAGGGATACTGAGAAGAGGAGGAAGTTACTGCCAACAGATAATCTACAGGCAAGTGAGAACACTGACCATGTCCCCAGCAACCCAGGAGGCAACTACTGTATCTTCCTGCAAACAGAAGAGACACAGCTTGGGCAAGCTCATGGCATGGCCAAGAGCTGAGGAGGATGAAGACTTGCTAACAGTTGTGGGTTGCCTGCAGCAATTCTAACTGCTCTAACCTGGAAAAACTTACTGACAGGTCACAATAAACACAGTCCCACCACACCACAGCCACCTACAAAGAATATGAAAGCCCACACAAGCCTAATGACTGCATCCAGGCCCCAGGTACTGTGGAGATCTCTCACATGCCTCTTCAACAAATTACAATGCCCAGTGACAGTCATTAGATTTAATGCACAGATTCTCAGTACTGTAAGTCTGAAAGGCTCTTTCCCATCGTGCCATTCACAGTGAGGAGAAACCACTGAAGACTCAAGTATGATAAAGATACCAGTCACACATAGTGCCTTATGGCAGTGCCCAGCTTCAGCCCACATTTCAGCTTGAAGGAACATGAAACTAAATGTACCCATCACTGAAACAAAGCTGGACGATTACAGCAGAGGATGCACCACTGGCATTGCATTGACATTACACTTTGTGCTGCTGGAAAAACTTGTAGCCAGTCAATCAGAGTGAATGTGGATGTTAAATTAATGGTCACCATACCACAACGTAGCGGCAAAAAGCGACCCCTTAAACAGCTCCTTAACTGCTCCAAGGATGCAAAGTTTTTTTTATTAGTCTTCAAAGGGCAAAATCCCATATTCTTCATTAAAACTTCCTGATAAAATAGCCATTGTTTTCTCTCCCACCCACTAAGCCCTCAGACTAATGAATTATGGCTTTTCTATTAATCTTTCTGACACAGTTCCCTGTCACACAGCCCCCTCTACACCCATCACACTGAGTAACTAGTGATAAAACAGCCTGCCTGATCAGAAAGTCTGCTCTAAAAAGATAAGGGCTTATACAGCTCTCCTATTGTTTAGGCATTTCCCCACAAACTCTCCAGAACAGCCCAAATTCGCACATCACTGATCAGCTGATGACAGAAATAGAGGCAGTTTATTAATGCTCTCTGATCAAGAGCATAGCTTTTTCCACTCTGGCTACAGGCAGATACTTCTAGCTTTCCAGGTCCCCAGTTCAATCCCTGGATGTCAGCCATGACACAGACCAAATAGTTCAAACAACTGAACAATCTGCAGCCCTCAAGATGGCCAGAATAAAGAATATACAGTGTTTGCCATGCTGGGTGATAATATGAGTTCTAACAGAAGCCCATGTTGCCCCAGTGCAGAGACTAACATGCTCTCAGTTTATCATGCCTTAAAAGCAGTCACATTACAAATACACCCAACAGAACTGCTGCATTTAAAACCAAAATCTTCCTTTCTCTCTCTGCATATGTATTTATGTTGAAACTCATGATCATTTAGAGGAGGCCCAGCAGATACAGGCTAGCTCTTGTATAACCCGTAATAACCTATAATGACTAAAAGCACCACTGTCCTGCAAATGAATTAATTTGGGTCCGTAAGATTTTCAGGCTTTTATGACTTGATTACGCACAGAATCTGCCAAGGACCTGCAGCATTTTGGCACACTTCAGTTACACACAATCCTTATTCACTCACTGACATCTGAGAATGGAGTTCCAGGTGGACAGTTGTTCTCAGACCTATATATCGCTGACACATTGAATTTACTGCTTTATACAGCCTGTGAAGGAGAAAACAGTCTTCACTTAGACAAGTGTAGGCAAGCCAGGGAAGCTCAAACTCATGGGTCAGAAGAAAGAAAGAAAGAAAAGCAAGCCAATAAAGCAATACAACACAGCGAGCACAGGATAGGAGCAGCTAGCAGCTGATCCAGCTTACACATTCATTCTGTTCCAAGCTGCAAACCAAAGAACGATCTAGTGTATATTTTAGGGAACTTCTAGTGAAACACTATTAATACCACAAAACCCTGTCAAGGCAGGACAGACTCCGGCTCACACAGAGCACGTTGTACAGTCCACAGAAAGGTGAATCCTTGCCCGAAAGAATGCGTGCAGTTATGCAATGCATGGGGAGAAGCTCTGTGCAGGCTCCACCCCGAGATCAGCTCACACCTGAAGCAAGGAGTATCTGGACCCTGTCATTTTAGCCCACACGCTGCAGTTGTGCATTCTGCTCCCATTACGCACCCAGAGCGACTTGAGTCATCGCCACGCTTAGGGACTTCTTGGTGACATGTGAATTCCAGGGTGGAGTGAGAGGCTCTGCCAGGGTTCTGCACTGCAATCAATTACCTTCGTATCAGGAATTCCTCTGTGTGAGTGAGACCAGCGCTTGACTTGATGGGGAAACGGGCTCATCTCCTGCTTCAGGAGACAGCAAGCACCAGCTGGGTAAGGACACTGAACAAAAAGGGCAGACTACATCCTAGGGCTGGGAGCAAGTGTAAAGAGATGGGCAGCTAACCTCCTCCACATCACCATGCTCTGAGCCTCCTGCACGTCTGAAGAACTGAAGCAAGCGAAGAACACATAGTTGGCACGGAAAGTGGTGAAACTGGTTAATATGTTTGGGTCATATTAACTTCATTTATCAATAGCTTCACGGAGATCGCTGATCCCTCCTCCCGCACACAGTGACAAATCGTAGACCGTCTCCTCAAGCGCTAAGTGTTCAGGCCCACTAATACCCTCCATGTTTATCAGCTTTTTCCTGCCCTGGGCCAGAGAGGACACGGTAACCCCAGCAGCCTGCCAGGGCCCGGCTGACACGGCCGCAAACAGCATCCCTTTGCCTGCCCCACACCCTGCACCCTCCCGCACACCGAGACCGCTGTCGGCAGCCACACAAGGGGAAAAGGACGAGCGAAGGCAGGGCTGAGCCCGGCTCACGGACCCCGGAGCACGGGGGGTGCAGTCCCCCGGCCTGGGCCCCAGCGAGGCCCCTTCCCCCAGGGGTCCTGGGAAACCGCTTCACCTCCCTCCGCCACAGCGCTGCCAGCGCCCGCGGCTCCGGTTTCAGAGTGGGAAGCGGCTCAACACGGCTCCGGCACAAAGGGGCCCCTGTCCCGGCCGCGGAGCGGAGGCGCTGGCCCCGGAGGGAGCGGGAGTCTCCGCAGCCCCCAGCGGCACTCGGTGAAGGTCAGGCTGGCGGCCGCGCTGCAAGGGGCGCGGAGGTACCGGAGCTGTGCAAGGAGCTCCCCGCAGCCCCCCCAACAACCTGCCCGGCACCGCGCACCCACCGCCCCTCCTGCTGCTCCCCCGCGCCTACCCCGGGTCTCCGCTCCGTGTCACTCCGAGCCGCCTCCCGGTCCCCTTCTGCCCACAGGCAGCGCCCGGCCGGGCACCGCCTCCCCCCGTCCGCCCCCTTTCAGTGAGAAAACTTTTCCCTCACAGCTGCCAGCGCCTCCCGAGCCGCGCTGCCCTCCGGCGGACCGGGCTGTGCCGTGCTGTGCCGTACCGTACCGCCGGGACCCCCGGCACCCCACGGGGAACAGGCCCCAGAGCGCCCCGGCAGCAGCACAGATGATCCCGTCGCTTACCTCGCGGGCAGCGCAGCTCCACACGGCGAAACGCCCGGCAGGCAGCGGCCACCTGAGCCGAGAGCGGGCCGGGCCCTCCCCCTATTTCATCCGCGGGACACGGGGGCTCCCGCCCCGCCTCCAGCGGCTGCCGGCGGGGCGGGCCCGGCCCCAGCGCTCCGGTGGCGGCGGGGCAGCTCCGGCGACGACTCCCGCCCGCCTCCGGCGCGCTCCTGATCCAATTAACAGGCGGCCGCAGGGCTCTGCCCGGGCAGGTGGGGCCAAGGGGGCGGCCGGGAGGGCAGCACCGGCTCCCGGCGCGGTTCCCCCGCCACGGGCAGGGCCGGGGGTCTGCCGTGAGCCGCCGGTTCTGAGCAGCGAGGAGCGGGCTGGGGGTGCTCGTTGTCTCCCCCCTGGCTGGGGAGCTCTGCCCGGCATGGCGGTCACCGGGAGGAGGAGGAGGGCGGCCCTAAGCGCTGCCCTGCCGGGCAGGAACTGGGCTCTTCTGTGCTGCGAGCCCAGTGATTCAGGGCTTCAGTTAGTTTTTAGTGTGTTAGTTCGTGTGCTGACACTTAGGGCCCGGAGCCTGCCGGGTGTGCTGGAGCAGGAGGTCCAGGGGGCTCCCCAAGCCCCTCACATCCAAGCGGGATATGTGCCTGCTGAGCCTAGTGTTGGTCACTGCAGGGGTTGCTAGAGCAGCTTCACCTCGGATCCGTTTGGCATCCTTCCTCTTTCATCCCAATCACAGAATAGTTAGGGTTGGAAAGGACCTTAAGATACCTAGTTCCCTGCTCACTCTGTTCAGCCACTCTGCCTTTCCTCTGAAAACGTCCATCTGAATAATCCAGACCTCATCTTTATGCCTTCAGAGTCTCTCCGTTAAACCCAGCTTTTTCTAAATGCCATGGAGTTTTCCCGCCAGTTTCCATTTACAGTGCCAGCTCCCAGTGCAATTCCCCATGATGCTGGGCCAGGGCTTGCAAGAGGAGTGCTGTGAGGCCTCTTGATTGCTTCCAAGTGACTTGGGACACAACTCTAAGGACCAGCTGTGTGTTTGCAGTGATGTTTATTCCATTGGTGGAGAAAGGAAAGACTGAGAGCCCTGCAGGAGAAAGAGAGGAAAGAACATGCCATAAATCTGTGCTGCTCCTCTGGAGCAGTACTGGGGTGTTTCCTCTCTCTTTACAATTGTCTCAGGTTTCATAGGAACCAGAAAAATACCTATACTGATGCCATTCAGATAGGATGAACTGCTGGGTTGGAAAGTGGACATTAGAAACCATTCCACTTAATTTCAGGCCAATCCTCTCTTCACTTTCACCAGTGTGGGGTCCCTGGAAGGTGGGCACCCCTAAGAGGTCACTCAGTGTGGTGTGACCAAAAGCATCCTTCCAAAAGTGATGTAAGATGCTTATCTTATCCTCAAGAGTTAATTATAGTTGAGAGTATAATACTCAACTTTGTATTTTAATAAAGCAAAACCAAACCCAACTCTTTGGCATAGATATCCCCTAATTCAATTAAATTCTGAGATGTTAATTCCGTTGTCAAATTGTTTGTTAATGGTCATGGGTAGGAGGAGGTCAGCATAATGTTTACTCTTTTATCTCTTTAGGATTCTCTCATCCCACTTTCCAGTGGAATATAGACTTGTTTTCATACATACACTAAACTCTAGTTGCTGTATTGGTACTCTTAATGTTGGTAGTCAGATTAAAGTAGCCAAAAATACTCATGCTTTGGACAAAGATCCTGGCAACAAGGAGGTAGAATAAGTAATGGTATTACAAATACCATGAAGTTCGTGTTCTCAGTCACAATATAGCTTCACCAGACCCAGTGACAAGACAGGTTTGTCCTGCAGTAGAGAACCACATCCTGTAACTGAGGCAGAGCCTCACTGTAACTGTACATCAGACAAAAGGCATCATAAAAATAAGCCTGATATCCTGCTCACACATAATTATACTCTGATGCACATTGTAGTTTGAAGAGTATGAGACTCTAAATACACACAGGAATAGTTCTTTATAGGCTACCTCTGGCTTGTTCAGTGTGGTGACTCTGTGCTGTGGCACCACAGCTGGTGGCATATTTTGTGGGTGAATTGGGTGCTATCTGCTGTCTTGTCCTTAGTGAATAATTCTTACAGAAATAGCTGGTGATTCTCTAGAGAGAAAGCAAACTTAGTGTTAGTAATTGATAGAATTACTGTAGTTAGCTTTGTATTTAGTGCTGGTGTGGCTTCACCTGGAGGACTCTGCAGTTCCAAGCCCCACAGTTTAAGAAGGCTGTGAAGGTCCTTGAATATGTTGAGAGTGTGGCCATAAACTGGAACAGGCTTCCTAGAGAGGTGGTCAATACCCCAAGCCTGTCAGTGGTTTAACAGGCATTTAGACAACGAATTAATACCATGCTTTAGCTTTTGATCAGGCCTAAAGGTCAGATGATCATTGTAAGTCCTTTCCAATTGAAATATTCTAGTATTCTACTCTATTCTATTTCATTCCATTCCAGAAAAAGCTAACCATGATAGCTTGGAAAGGGAAACATGTAGGTTACTGTATGTGTGCTTTTCATGGGGACACTTCTGCTGGAGACAAATGGAGCAGGGTCAGGAAAGTGCACATCTTTCATGGAGATAACTTGTCAGTTAACAGTATCAGAGTTTTCTCTGGGATTCATACATAGAACATTGAAATCAATTACAAGTCTTCCAGTCTAGTTTTAAGAAGGTTGGTATCGGAGCCCTTTTTCTCATAGAACCATAGAATGGTTTGTGTTGGAAGGGACCTCAAAGCTCATCCAGTTCCAACCCCTGCCACGGGCAGGGACACCTTCCACTGGACCAGGTTGCTCCAAGCCCCTGTGTCCAACCTGGCCTTGAGCACTGCCAGGGATGGGGCAGCCACAGCTTCTCTGGGCACCCTGTGCCAGCGCCTCAGGACCCTCACAGGGAAGAACTTCTGCCTAATGTCTAATCTAAATCTTTGCTCTTTTCAGTTACAAATTTTGAAATTTGTAACCTTCTAAAGCATATGAAACCCAAAAGATACCCAGATTTTTGAATTTTGTTGATGATTCTTGATGAATTTCAAAGGTTCTGTCTCCAATGTTGATGAGTTCTCCAGATGAAACTGATGATCACTGTCAAAATAATAACAATCTTTTTCTGTAGTAGTTTCCTTTCCTGGAAATCACAGAATCACGGAATATCGGGTGGGAAGGGACCTCAAGGATTATCTGGTCCAACCTTTCTAGAGAGAGCATGACCTAGACTGGATGGTCCAGCACCTTGTCCAGCTGAATCTTACAGGTGTCCAATGCTGGGGAATCCACCCATTCCCTGGGAAATTATTCCAACGGTGGGTGGTTCTCTTGGTGAAAACTGTTCTGAAATCAAGCCTATGAGGTTTCAGAGGAAGGAGGGAAGTACTGCTTCCGCTTACTCCTTTTGCTCACGGGTACAGTTCTAAGGAGAATGTTGTGTATTACACAAGTGCTTGACAGGATTTTAAGATTTGCTGATTGGGTTGGCATGTATGTTCAAAAATGACTGCATTGCCTGTCAGTGGTTATCATTTTCATGTACATCATTCTGATGCTTATTATTAGGGTGGCAGCAACTAATACAACCTTGTTACAGTTCAGGATAAAAGCATAGTGTTAGTCTTTGTTTTTCTTAATAGTTTCTCAATGCATTTCCTAATATGTGAGAAAAGGCATAGGGAACTGTATTTATAGCGCAAAAACTCCAGCACCCAGGCCCTAAAGCCCCACAGTTCAAGGAGTGGTTATGTACAGATATTTTAAGACCAGTGTTCATAGCCAGCTGTGTGCATGACTCACAGAACCCCACTGCTCCACAGATACAGTTCCCCTGGTAGCATGGCCAGCAGACAGCAGCCTCCTTCACAGGTGAAGTGCCAGTACCTCCAGCTGCATTGGTAGGTCTCCTCCTTCCTCATTCTTGTCCGCTTCATCACATAAGATCTGGTAGGCTTTGAGCTGATCTTGCTGGGACTTTTTTCTCTGTCTGTAAAGTGCACTTTTATTGTGTGTTGAGTTCCAACACCAGCTGTATCTTCCTGTGGAAGTTGTTTTGAAATAGGATTGGTTTTGGTTGCTGTTTGGTTGATGCACCTGTGATCCCAGACTGGTTTGGGTTGAAGGGACCTTAAAGATCATCTAGTTCCAACCCCCCTGCCATAAGCAGGGACACCTCACACTAAACCATGCCACCCAAGGCTTCATTCAACCTGGCCTTGAACACTGCCAGGGATGGGGGCAGTCACTGCTTCTATGGGCACCCTGTGCCAGCGTCTCAGCACCCTCACAGTAAAGCATTTCTTCCTTATATCTAATCGAAACCTCCCCTGTTTAAGTTTGAACCCGTTACCCCTTGTCCTGTCACTACAGTCCCTAATGAAGAGTCCCTCCCCAGCATCCCTATAGGCCCCTTCAGATACTGGAAGGCTGCTGTGAGGTCTCCACGCAGCCTTCTCTTCCCCAGGCTGAACAGCCCCAGGTTTCCCAGCCTGTCTTCATACAGGAGATGCTCCAGTCCCTGATCTTCCTCGTGGCCTCCTCTGGACTTGTTCCAACAGCTCCATGTCCTTTTTATGTTGAGGACACCAGAACTGCACACAATGCTCCAGGTGAGGTCTCACAAGAGCGGAGTAGAGGGACAGGATCACCTCCTTTGACCTGCTGGTCACGCTCGTCTTGATGCAGCCCAGGATACGGTATGTTATGTTAATCACTGTGGTTAATGTGCCAGTTTGGTGCTCTGGAGGCTAATAAAGCATACACAAACAACAAGCTGCAAAGCACAGCCCCCCCGGCTGTGCCTGCGTGTTCTGGGCCAGACCCCAGGCGCGGCGGAGAGGCCGGCCAGGGTAAGGGCGGTGGGGGTGAGGCACGGGCTGGGGCAGGCACCGCGGGCCTAGCTCCCCGGGTCCTCCCTCTGCCGAGGCCGCTGCCCCTCAGCTGCGGAGGTTCGGTGGGTGCTGTGCGGGGCCGCCATGGCCGGAGAGTACGGCCTGCGCCGGCCAGGCCGCCGCGCTCGGCGCCGCTGGTCAGGGGCGGCGGAGCCCTTCCCGCGGGGCCGCTGCCCTCCCTTCCCGCCCCGGTTATGAAACCGCGGGGGAGGGGCTAGCTGCCGCCTGCCGTGCTCGGCCTCGCCGCGGGAGCGGAGGCCGCCGCAGCGCAGGTGAGAGCGGGGTGGTCGATCCCGCACAGGCTGAGGGGGAGCCGGGCTCTGAGGGGCGGCTCAGCGCGGCCGGGGAGGCCGGAGGCGCGGGGCGGGCGCTGTGACGGGAAGCCGGATCTGTGTTTAACCCGGGCGGACAGCTGTGGCAGCCATTCGCGAATCGTCACTAAGTTTGGCTGCCCGGCGCTCTCGGCGGAGGAGTTGCTGGGGGTCCCCGCTCCGGGAGGGCTGTGGGAGCCCCGCACCTCTCCTCAGGGGCTTGGTGGGGTTTTGGTTGTCACAACGGGATACGAGTCAGACGAGTAGTTCAGGGGTGGTTGCCAGCTGGGGTAGGAGCCCAGTCCGAGGTGGTGGCTGCGAGGAAGTGCTGTTGCTAAACGGGAGGTACCTTCTGAGGATGTTTGGCGCAAGACAAGTCAGCCCTGGCCATCGTCATAAAAGCTCTGACCTTTTCCTTAGCTGAATCTAAAGAGCTACTACAGGAACAGTTAGGGTATTATGTGGTTTCACAGTCGTACTTTATTCAGATCTGTGGGTTTCAAGCTTAAAACTTCGGTGGAAGCACATCTGTCAAAACATACTCTGATGCTTTAGGATGCATTCATTTTCATGTGTGAACAAAGAAGAGTTTATTGAACCTGTTCCCCTCTCCAGCAAAGCACAACAAAAAGCTAGTGTTATGCTGATGAAAGAGGATGCAGGTATAATCACTACTTTCAGACCACTGGGGTAGTTTAATTCCAGTTTTCCTTTCTGTTCTCTATTTAAGTGTGTCACAGTCTTACCTTCCATGCTTTGTTTGCTTTTAGTGGTCAGACAGAATGGCTCCAGTGAACCAAGCGAAGGACAAGACGCAGGAGAAGGCACATGAGCGTTGGCCGGAAGAGGCAAAATCAGCTGGGAAGAGGAAACAGGACTGCAAGGAACCAGGGAATGAGCCACAAGCAAAGAAGTTGTTTGTGAGAAAAACATCCAAACCCCCAGAGAAAATTGGTAATGTTTCCTCAGATCCTTACGGTTTCTTCCAGCCAGATTTACCATAAATGTCAGGCATTGACTAGTTGAAGAGGGAGAACGCCAAGAAGCGTGTTCAGGCATGAGTGTTCAGATGGGGTTATATATCAAACTGATACATAGACATATACTGGGGTAGTACATCCTCCAGTTACTTGTCTAGTGGGTATGTATGTGTGTGCATGGATGCATGTTTCATTTTTCAGACTCTCTCCCCTTTGGTAGAAGCCTGAAGATGCTGTCACAGCTCATTTGAGGGGGGTTAGATTTTATGTAATTCCTGAATTGCCAGATGTCTGCTTTATCAGAGGACAGACCAATCTTGGTAATACACTGTGTTTTCTCCCATTCAGTTCATGCAGTTCCATAGTCATAAGATTGGTATCTTACAGCCTACAGCCTGCAGCCTAAACCGGTGTTTCTTTGCATATTCTAACTTCTGATGCAGTAAGTAGGAATATTTCCTACCTCTGTGTCCAGATTAGGCTGGACACAGTTTCCACTAATTACTTCTCCTGTATGTTTTATTCCTTTAGGAGGAGAGGTGATAAAGTTCTCAGGTACTGGAAAGGTTAATGCTTTGCATTATGAAGACGTTATGTAGGCTTCAGCTCAGTAAGGGCTATTTTTGCAGAATCATAGAATCGTTTAGGTTGGAAAAGACCCGTAAGCTCACTTAGTCCAGTTAACTTAGTGTGGAATCCGTTAACCTGGCCAAGTCCACCACTAAAACCATGTTCCTAATTGCACATCTGCATGTCTTTTAATTCCTCCACGGATGGTGACTCAACCACTGCCCTGGGCAGCCTGTTCCAATGCTTGACCATTGTTTTGGTGCACAATTTTTTTCTAATATCCAACCTAAGCCTCCCCTGGCATAACTTGGGACCGCTTCCTCTTGTCCTGTCACTTGTTATTTGGGAGAAAAGACCAATCCCCACCTCACTACAGCCTTCTTTTGGGTAGTTGTAGAGAATTATAAGGTCCCCCCTGAGCGTCCTTGTTTTTATCAGCTAGAACCTTTAATTCCAGTGTTTGTTTAGGAGATCACTGGAGGTACTGCCATGTGTGGAAATCCCACATGCTCTTTGTACAATTTTGGCCTAAAGGATCTGGAAGGTATAGTCTGAGATAGAAGAGTTCTATGATTTTTACTGTTTTCATTGTCTGGTATATAACTCCAGATTTGGAGCAGTCAGCAGTGTGAGGAATGGATGTGGAGGTTAAATATTATTTGCAAGGAGTTCTGTGAATAATTGTGAATAGTTAAAGCATCTTCTGTAGTTAATTTAGCTACATGACTTTCATTGGAACTTCATGGCCTTATCTTCAGTTCTGGTAAGCATCTGCAGTGTTGCAAGAGTCAGAGGGAACTGGATGTAGGTAGTACTGTGGAAAAATTAGGGCAATCGTATCTTTCCTTAAACCTTCTTTAAAAGATAAAGACCTTTCTATTTGAGTTTTTCCTATTCCATGTTCCAGGTTGGATTTTTATGTGTTTTGCAAAACCAACTTTTTTTTTCTCTTTGGCCATACAGGACAGGTTTCCTGCAGCTGAAACACCTTTTTAAGGGGTTTCTTCCAGCAGAGTCTAAAAAGGCCTGAAGTTTGTTTCTCAATAAATTATCCTTCAAAGTATAAGGGAATTTGGAAAAAATACATCCATTTCTGTGGATGCTGATTCTTCTGTGGGGAAAGGAAAAAAGGAATTAGAATATAAATACTTCTATATCTGTTTCAACAAGTGTGACAAGTGTTGGCGCTATGTTGGCATGTGAACAGAGAAGTTCAGCTTCATACCTGTTCATTTCTAGCCTCCGATGTTTCATTAAATATTTTGTTTAGTTTCTAGTATAGAATGGTCCCTATGGTTTTGTTTTAAGTAAATATCCATAAATGAAAATAACAATTTAATTTCTTAAGCAGTGCATTTGTCAGCTGGATCCCCTGGGGTGTTACGGAACATTGCCTTGGGGGTGATTAGATCACAGACATGAGACTAAACAGATCCAGGGTTTATGTAAAAGTCCCTGAAGATAAAAAAACTTGGAACATGAACAAAATGCAGAAGCATGATGTACTCTCAGCAAAAATCACTCCAAACAAAGGTTTTCAGGCAGAGAGGAGTCAGCAGGTCTGTTACCAAACCCAAAACTCTGCACGGACGGGCTGCAGCACAAGCAGATCGAACATTCTGATTGAGAAGGAGGTTTCAGGAACAGTGTGGGAAGTCGTGTTGCTATGCTTGGGGAATTTCGAGGTTTTCTGCTGGTCACACGTCTGACCTTCCCTTTGCTCTATCCAGGGACTTAACCAACTCCCATGGCACATTTCCAGGTTGTTAGGTCTTTGGATAACTTCACTGTGTTTTGAAGGAAGGTTTAACAAGAGGAAGCACACACAAGTCTCTAGCAGGCTGTGGGACTCTGTACTTGCAAAGACTGCTGCATCTTGTAAGAATCATTTAGGGACTTCTGTGGCTGAAACTTTTGATGGATGTAGCAGCAAATGCAGATGTCTTCTCATGTTGTTTAGTGAATGAGTATCACAGGCTGCTCTTGGTAAGTTTTACTCTTTTCCTTTCTGGCAGGTTGGAGTAGAGGCGGATCCTTGATGAGAAACAGCAGAGTCCTTTTCCATCAGCTGGAGCGGCAGTGCAGCATTGTTCATTATGTGTACCAGAACATGCTGGGAGGTTCCATTCGGGCACAGCTTAGACAGGTGAGGAACTTCTCCTTCATGACCTCTTGGACATGTGCAGTGGGTTGATTTTGGCTGGAGGCTAGGTGGCCACTCCTGAACTGAACAGGGGAGAGCAAATATAATGAAAGGCTTGTGTGGGTTGAGATAAGGACTGGGGGAGATCACTCAGCTGTTACCATCATGAGCAAAACAGGATCAACTTGGGGAAATCAGCTTAATTTATTACCAGTCAAATCAGAGTAGGGTTATGAGTAGGGCACTGGAATGGGTTGCCCAGGGAGGTTGTGAATGCTCCATCCCTGGCAGTGTTCAAGGCCAGGTTGAATGAAGCCTTGGGTGGCATGGTTTAGTGTGAGGTGTCCCTGGTTATGGCAGGGGGGTTGGAACTGGATGATCTTAAGGTCCTTTCCAACCCAACTATTCTATGATTCTATGAGATAGGCTGAGGAAGTTGGGGCTATTCAGCTTGGAGAAGAGAAGGCTGCGTAGAGACCTCAGAGCAGCCTTCCAGGATCTGAAGGCGGCCTATAAGGATGCTGGGGAGGGACTCTTCATTAGGGACTGTAGTGATAGGACAAGGGATAACGGGTTAAGACTTAAATAGGGGAAGTTCAGGTTAGATATAAGGTAGAAGTTCTTTACTGTAAGAGTGGTGAGGCACTGGAATGGGTTGCCCAGGGAAGCTGTGAATGTTCCATCCCTGGTGGTGTTCAAGGCCAGGTTGGACAGAGCCTTGGGTGACGTGGTTTAGTGTGAGGTGTCCCTGCATGATCTTAAGGTCCTTTCCAACTGGAACTATTCTATGATTCTATGAGAAATAAAACTAAATCTTAAAAACACCTTCCCCCAACCTCTCCTTTCTTTCCAGGCTTAACTTTATTCCTGAATTCTCTACCTCCTGCCCTGCAATGGCACAGGGGGGTAGGGAATGGGGACTGTGGTCAGTTCATCACACGTTGTCTCTGCAGTTCCTTCCTCAGCAGGGGGAGGACTCTCACACTCTTCCCCTGCTCCATCGTGGGATCCCTCACACAGGAGACAGTCTTTTATGAACATGAGTCTTTCCCATGGGCTGTGGTTCTTCATGAACTGCTCCAGTGTGGTCTCCTCTCTCCATGGAGCCAAGGGTCATGCCAGTAGCCTGCTCCAGCATGGGCTTCCCATGGGGTCACAGGTTCTGTTGGCCATCCCCCTGCTCCAGTGCTGGGTCTTCCATGGGCTGCAGGTGGAATCTGTTCCACCATGGACCTCCAGGGGCTGCAGGCTCACAGCCTGCCTCACCACAGGCTGCAGGGAACATTCTGCTCCAGTGCCTGAAGCTATCTCAGAGCTGTCTGGCATCTGTCAGACATGGGGGAAGCTTCTAGCATCTCACAGAAGCCACCCCTGTAGCTCCCTCTGCTACCAAAACTTTGACGCACATTCCCAATACAACATTTCTGCTCCCTACTTAAAAACATGATCAACACAAGCAGCAAAACTTTAAAGTTCCTTACATACAGTCTGTGGTTCCAAATCTGGCACACCGTTATGTTTCTTAATCCTGTATAGTGCAAGAGCTGAGATGGCTTTCCCTTTTGATTGAACCAGCCCTGTCACTCTACATTTTATCCTCTGTTAATTCTGTGTTTTCTTGAACCATATTGTCCTCGTTTTGTCTGGGATGGAGTTAATTTTCTTCCTAGTAGCTGGTGCAGTGCTGTGTTTTGGCTTTAGTCTAGGAATAATGCTGATAACACATCAATGGTTTAGTTGTCACTAAGTAGTGCTTACCCTGAGTCAAGGACTTTTCAGTCTCTTATGCTGTGCCAGTGAGGAGGGGCACAAGAAACTAGGAGAGAGCACAGCCAGGATGGCTGATCTGAATTAGCAAATATTCCATTCTATAGAACATCATGCTCAGGATATAAACCTGGGGGAGCTGGCTGGAAGGGACTGATCGCTGCTCAGGGACAGGCTGTGTTGTGCATCGTTGCTTGTTTTTTAGTCTCCCTTTTTGTTATTTCCCTTTTTGTTATTAGTACTGTATTACACCTGATTTTAATTACTGAACTGTTCTTAACTCACCCCATGGGTTTTACGTGTTCCCTAGTTCTCCTCCCCATCCTGCTGAAGGGGGCAGTGAGTGAGCTGCTGCATGGTGCTTAGTTACCAGTTACAGAAATGTATTTAAACTTACCCACTCTACCATCTGAGTTATTGCACAGTGCTACTTTTGCACACTCATCCAACTCTTTCATCATACTAGTTTTATATTCAGTCTACTTTGCTAATCGGGTTTAGTATGTTTTTGGATCTTCACAGACATTCCATCAAGTCCATGTTGTTTTACTGTTTCTCAGAGCCATACTCCTTTCATTTGAAAATCAGCTCTTTCTGTAACATCTGTAGTTGGGAAGCAGCTGGGCTAGCTCTATTGTCCAGATGATTTATCTTTTCTAAGCATTCAAATGATAAAGAAATCACCCATCTCATCCAAGCAGAACCTCTTCTGAAGCTGAATAACAATACATTGGTGTCATGGTTTCTCATTGCTTATTTCAAGTGTTCTGTTCACTGTTGTGCTGTACAGTTGAGCTGCAGACACTTTGGGTGGAGGACCATAATATTGTATCTCTGGATGACATATAACATTCTGGGATGCTCATTGAAGACAGTCATTACATGACTTTTACTGGTATGGAGGCATGGTCTTCTCCCTTGTTATTTATTCTGCTTTTTTAGGTCAGCCCACAAAGCTTCATTTGAAGGGTGATAACTCGCAGTTCTCTCTTGCTTTCTGAGTGCTGTGGCTGATGTGGACTTGTGTGGTCACAGGCTGTTTCTTTGGGGACAGCATGTTCTCTTTGTTCTGTAGAGGGTTAGAGTTTTGTGTCAGTGTACTAACACTGATGGCAGAAACTGTAAGCTCTCCTCCTTCAGAGACTCTTGGGGATCCCTGCAAACGTAATAATTCTCTTTCTCTTTTCCTAGTGTCTGCAGCTGCCCTTTCTGCGCTCTCTTGCCTCATACCGCCTCTTTCGAACAGCAAGTCCCTTTGACAGGAGAGTGACATGCCTGGAATGGCATCCAACACACCCTAGTACTGTAGCTGTTGGTTCCAAAGGTGGAGACATCATCCTTTGGGACTATGAAGTACTTACCAAAACCTGCTTCATAAAAGGGGTAAGCCTCTGAGTGCATGGAATGGGTGGGAGGGAGGGAAAACTGGAGCACCCCCAAACACTGCATATCAGGACTGAGGTCTGTTTTGGGGAGCACGTGAGGGTCTTGGGTTGCTGAGTAACCAGCTATAGGGCAGGACTGAGGGGTAACAGCATGTCTGTTCCTAAGTCCCAGGCTGTTCTAGCAGTGGGGAGAAGTGAGGTATGTTGATTAAGCTGATAATGAAGCAGTAGTGTGTGTACAGTGGAAAACTAATACAGCAACTGGCAAAAGAGTTATCTTAAAGGGATGCCAGAAGCAAGTAGGCAGAGAGGGTCTGTCTGGTTTAGTCTTGATCTTTCTCTGCTCACTTTTTATTCTGTGTCAGATGAGGAAACATCTTTGAGTGGGGAGAAACCAATCCCCTTTATGTAAAGTGAGAAACAAAGGTAGAATGAATGGTGTATGTAGCTGGCATGCCCCCTTGTTGCTGTATTCAGCCATTCCCATTCTGACAGGGGCTCAAAGACTTTCTAACTTTTATCCCCTTTCTAAAGGCTACACACTGGGAGGAGGTCTGTCCTCCAGAAATTCCAGAGCCATCTTTCTCTTTTTGTAAATAGTGTGGTGCCAGCCAGGGAATACATAGCCTGGGGACTGAAGGAGTTGCAGTTTTGTCCTCCAAGAGGGCAGCTGTCTGTGACAGCCATCGTGTGGGAAGGCATAGTTGTGTCTGCCTCCTTGAAGGGCTGTGGTGTGTTTCACTGTTGCTGTTAAGGACATAGCAGTGAATGCAGACTTACAGAACACACTGTTCTGCTTGCCCATCACTCAGTGGATTTTTCTTTTGTTCATCCCCTTCCTTGTAGATGGGAGCTGGAGGGGCCATCACAGGAATGAAGTTTAACCCTTTTAACCCTAGTCAGCTGTACACTTCGTCAGTTGCCGGCACTACCGCCCTGCAGGATTTTAATGGCAATACTGTCCGGGTCTTCACCAGCACCGAGGACTGGGAGTAAGAAATTCAGAATGCTTTGGGCCTCTGTGTCCTGCTGGCAGGAGCGCTACAGAGACAGAGAGAGAGAGAGAGATGTTTGTCTGTAATACATGGGCTTCCTTTTCTACACACACCTGTCCTTTATCCTCTGAATTCCAGGGATCCTCTCTCTTCAAGGAGGCTCACTCTCCCTTTTTATTTTTCCCTGAAATGGGGTGGTGGGCAGGAATGAGCCTTACTTCATGAAGGGGAGGGACTCTGGTGCTGTTTACTTCCTGTTGTACATGGGAGAGTGAGGGGGTATCAATGGATTTCTTCAGCTGTCTGTTCTTAAACCTCCCATAGCCCTGGGGACCTTCTAACCTCCTGACCTGTTAGCACTGCTGCTTGTTGTCAGATGGCTTTTACAGGGCAATTTGTAGTCCCCTCAGTGCTTCTCCACAAATGCCACTGACTTCAAGCAGTGGTGTCATCAGGATCACTCCAATTCATCCCACCTCACTTTTGGTGCTTCTCTAATGAATGGAAAGAGGAGAGGAATCGCTAGAGGCAACTCTGCCTGTGCTTAGAATCGCCCTCTCAGACTATTGCTTTTTCTGTGGATGCATAAGGAAGCCTGAGCTCTTTAGTTAGTTACTTCAGTTCAGTGCTTAAAGGTAAGTGAGGGAATTCAGGTTAGCCTCCTCTACTTTTCTCCACCTGATTCTCTCTGGGTGGCAGCTTCCATGGTTGGTTTCCCAATTAGCTCTTCCAGATGGAGCCTGGTTAATAGGGCTGAAGAACTAGCCTGGGATGACTGGCCAGGTGAGCAGGGAGGGAGACTGGGTCCTGGGACATGAGGATCTTGTATCCCAGTGGGATGCCTGTCACAGCAATGATGCCTGCATTTGAAAGGGCATGGCCTGCTGCTGCTGTGAGGACAGGCAAGCCTCTTTTGTATCTTCATTGGCTTTACTAAATCTAGTATTAACAGTGAGACTTTATTGTGAGCAGCAGATGGAGTGCTCTTGAGTATCAAACAATCTGGGGACTCCCAGGTAGCATCCTTCTTTTCTGTCTTTGTGTATGGTTTCCATGTTTCCTCAGTAGACAGATTTGGGGAAAACAACATAACAGAACAACATAACAGTAACAATATAACATATCACAGAACATAAAGTTGTCAGTAGGATATCTCCCTGCACCACTCTCATCCTGCCTGCTGGTACCTTGAGAAAGACCAGATACAACGCTGGAAGCAGCCTGTAGGGAACTGGTGAATGAAGTCTCTGCAAGAAAAGCTTAGTGCAGAGCTGTCATGAGGTTTTTATGTGGTTTCTGAATGGAATGGTGCTGGTTTTGTTTATGATCTCCTAAGCCTGGTCTGAGCCAGGTGGGTTTACTGAAGATTAGTCCTACCCCTTAGCAAAAAAAGCAAGGCTGATGATGAGCTTTGCAGCCCAAAGTGGTGGGGTTGAATTTATAGGCTTGGAATGTATGTGCTTAGGTTAGAAGCATTAGGAAGAAGGAGTTTTTATATCCATGCCTCATCACAAATCTGTGCATTATACCCAGGGAAACAGCAGCGTGTCCCAGGAGGTGTGTTGTATTAAGATTTTATCTTCTGCTCTAACCTTGGTACCTCTTGGCTTTGTGTGTATTCCAGAAGGGGCCAGGAGATTCTCTTGGAGACATCAAGTTCAGTCCTTATGAGGCAGCGAAGCTTTTTGTGGCATCAGGGGATGGCACCCTAAGCCTACAGGACCTTGAGGGCAGAGCGGTGCAGGTGATCTCCCGTGCCCCGGACTGTGGCCATGAGCACCATAATGTTTGGTGAGAAGGGAGCACCATGAGGCTGACTCTCTGTTCCTCGGGGTTAATGCTGCGCTGCTGCTTGTGCTCTGTAACATTTTCAACTTTGCCAGTGGTAGGAGACTCTTTGGTATGAATTGGTCCTGTGAGAGGACTTGGAGACGGGCTCCACACTGCTGGGTGGGTGAGAAGCAAGGCAGCCACAGAGCAGGTCTGCTTTTACAGGGGCTGTGTGCTGCCTGCATCTTCTGGTATTGCTTTCTGGTGACGCCATCTCCTGGCTTGCAGATGCTGACAGCTTTTCACTTCATAAAGTGCAAGGTGAGAAGAGCACGAAACTTCCTTTTCATTGCCATCAGCGTTCTGTTTTGTCCATAGCAGCTCAGGTAGCGTAGGAAAGCCACAAAACCTTTGTGCACAATTGGAGTTTCAGGTTATTGAGTTTACCCTGCTGCCCTTCTGGAGGCTTCAGGTTCACCATGCTATTTTTCATGACCTTGTATTCTAGAATGATTTATCTTTGCAAGTGAAGGTTTCTCATCAAGTTCCTGAAGGTCCTTCACCTCCCAGCAGAGCTGGGCTTAAGACCAACGTCTTTATCAGATAAGGCTCTATTCAGTTTTGTGTCCTGGAGCATGAAGTGGAGACAGTTTGATGTGCAACTTGCCAGTCCAAAGCTCTTGTCTTTTCTTTACTGCTGCTTCAGTGTTTGTGGAAAATGGCATTTTAAAGCTGTTTCTGTGTTTGTCAGTGTCACAAGGGTGTTCTGATCTTTCCTAAGGTGTGTCCGTGTGCAGGCACCAAGTGGCTCATCAGTCTCCATCCATGTTATGTTCCACTGTCCAGAAGTGTCACACTCCATCTGATGAACACAAACGACTAGGCAGTTACTTCATATTCAGTGACCAACAGAAAGCATTGCTGATACTCAGGCCCACACCACCAGGCAGGAGATGGCAGTTATGGTCTGTTGCAGTCTGCCTTGTCAGGGGTGAAATGTGAACCAGAGCTCCGCTGCCTTCCCTTGCCGGTGGGAGGCAGCACTGATGTTGTGTCTTTCCCTCTAGTTGCTGGTACTGCAGCGTTGACGTTTCTGCAAGCTGCCGTGCGGTGGTGACCGGTGATAATGTGGGCAACGTGGTCCTGCTCAGCACTTCTGGTGAAGAGGTTTGTATGGCTCCATGCAGCATCTCCTCTACGGGAATCTTCCTGGCTCATGTGCTTTCCTACACTACAGGGACCCTGGAAAGAGGAGCAAGTGTCTTGCAGCTCAGGAAATGAGTCCACTCATTGTCTAGGTGGTGAGAAGTCCTCACTTCTGCCATTCACTAGACGTTTTCATACTGTTGAGTGTAATGGTAACAAACAGGGACTGTGTTGTGTACTGCACCTTCCTTAAAAGTAGTTGCCACTGACCAGAGTAATTGTGGGGTATCCTGATGATGTGAGCACCCTCTGCCAACAGCCTTCACTTCCAGAAATTTAGTGCACGGATGGGCGTCGTTTAGGAGATACTGCTTTGATGTGACCCTTCTGTCCTCCTACCTTGGAGCGGGTACACAGCCGGAATTCAGCCAATGTTAGGACAGAAAGTGCGCTGCTGCCATCAGACACGAGAGGGCAGGCAGAGGCAGGTTTGGAGGCTGAACTAGGATAGAGATGGGTTGGAGGTTTTCAAAGGCTGTGTTACCCTTTCTTCAACCTGTGGGGGCAGGTAGTCTGTAAGGGTTTGCTAGCAACTGAGCAGTGGCCAGAGGCGGCTGTGTACATTACCGGGCAGAGTCAGGAGTGCTCCAAATGATTAGTGCTAATTCAAGGTTAGTTGCTTCCTCTCCTTTTTTCTGCTCAAAGAATGTGAGTCAGAATCTGCACTTGGGAGATACCCATTATTGTAGTGAAGGTGGAGTTCACCCTTTCCATTAGAGATAATCTTCCAGCTTCAGACACAAGTTTAATCATGTCCATGTTAATTTATATCCATTTGTTCTTGTTAATCAAAATAGTTTTCCTACTCTCATGTTTCTTTGCTGCTGTATTTCTAGAAGCCAGTTGTATCTCCTTTTACCTTTCTTACAGAGATAAACCAAGCTCCTTTGGTCTTCTGCCACAAAGCAGGCCCTTGCCTCTTATTATTACCTTGGTAATGATTTTCTGTACCTGTTCCAGTTTGGTTTAATCTTTCTGGAGGTGGATGACTGGCACTGTGTAAAGGACTGCCAGATGTGACCTTGCTTTACACAGTGGCACTGATACTTCCCTCCATGAACCAGGGATTGTGTTTTCCTTTCTTGGAGCTGTAATAAATCAGTGGGTCAGAGTTCTCCTAGAATTAAATAGTTCCCAAAGTCATTCTTCTCCTTTCTTTTTCCCAGTGGATAAACTCTAGGTGTATTTTATGAGTTTTGTTACTCTCTGAATGTGAAGCCTCCTTACTCTGCACTAGTAGAATTGTTCCATTTCCTTACTCCAGACTTTGGTTACTTTTTTCTGTGTGACTTTCGTGTTTCCTTTGCTGTAGATTTGGAAGCTGAAACTGCACAAGAAGAAAGTGACTCACGTGGAGTTTAACTCCCGATGTGAGTGGTTGCTGGCCACAGCATCTGTGGATCAGACAGTCAAAATCTGGGACCTCAGAAACATCAAAAACAAAATGAGTGTTCTTCATCTGCTTCCTCATGAGAAACCTGTCAATGCAGGTGAGTTAAGAATGTCATTGCACGGATGCGTGCAGAGTCCGTTCAACTCAGCTTTTGTTGTGGCAGTGTAGCTTTTGCTCTAACCTGCAGTGGTGCAGTAGCTGGAAGCAAGGAAGGCATTGGGAATGTGTGGCTGGAGGCAGGAAAGTGGGTAGGGCAGCTGCAGCATGGTCAGACTTGCCGTACAGACCTGTGGCACTGTACTTTGAGAGGTATGTGTCCTGGGTGACAGTACGGTAGCATCAGCAATGGCTGAGATCACAAAACTCAATTCATTGGGACAGTTCTTTTGACAAAAGCAGAGCTTGGGACTCAAACTTCTTATTTCTTGGGTGCAGTTTTATCAGTTCAGTGAAGTCTGAACTGCAGGTGTCTGCTGTTTCCCCACTAACTTTCCACTTGAGCGAGCAAGTTTCTTTCTTTGCAGTGTCTCTTTCTGCCATTCTGAAATGGGAACAATTATTATTCCTCTGTAACCCTGCATTGTAAGTTGCAGTTTACTGATTGTAAGAGCTTTGAGTTTGAGACAGGGAAAGTCTGTTGGTTCACATCCCTGTTAAAGAAATAGCAATGGGTCTCCAACCAGAGAAATGTGACGTCTGTGTTTGTTGTCAGTCACAGCACTGTGATCTTTGGTTTGCCTTCCTGCTCCTTTCCCCTAGCTTACTTCAGCCCAACAGATGGTGCCAAGCTCCTAAGCACAGATCAGCACAGTGAAATCAGGGTTTACTCATCTTCAGACTGGACCAAGCCACAGCATCTGATCCCACATCCACATCGGCAGTTTCAGCACCTCACACCTATTAAGGTGAGTTAAGCCGCTGCAGCCTGGGAAGAGTATCACACTTGTATTAGTGGATGGCTATAAATCAGAAATGGTCTGATTTCTGGTCAGGATATTGCACTGGTGGGGGGATGTTCACACTTCTGCAACTCCCAGCAGAGCGCTGTTGTGAGGATACTCACATTCCTGAAGCTGTGGGTGGGAAGTAGAAACTGTTGTTCCCTCTGCCAGGTGTCTGGTGTGTTTCAGTACCATCTCTGTCCCTTTCTCCTAACCTCCCATTGCTCTGCTCTGTGACAGGCAACATGGCATCCTCGCTACGACCTCATTGTGGCAGGTCGCTACCCAGACCCCAAGTTCCCGGGATACACACTGAATGAACTACGAACTGTTGATGTATTTGATGGAAACACTGGGGAGATGGTTTGTCAGCTCTATGACCCAAACGCTTCTGGCATCATCTCGGTGAGTTGAGCACTGCAGGTAAAAGGGTTGCTGTGTATTGAGCCACAGCAGAGGGACATGGGTTAGGGTCCAGAACAACAGGAGTATCCTATTTACTTGTGACAGACTCATGCTCTCATGGGGGTGGCCAGCTAAAGCTGCTGACTCGAGCAGGGCTGGTCCATAGTCATCTGTGGAGTTTTTGTGATACTCTTTAGTGAACACTGGGTTTTCCAGATGGTTTATTGCTGTTCTATAAGCCATGGTGCTCTTATGACCGTGTTATATAAGCAGTGATGCTCTTACAGACTCTGTGTTTCCATTTTCAGCTCAATAAATTTAACCCTATGGGAGACACGCTGGCTTCTGGCATGGGTAAGTAAAGAGAACCTGGGGCACTAGAACAGACAAAGCATTTTAGATTCTGGCATTTAAAATAGCCTAAGGTATTCTATTCAGTGCAGAGTTTCTGATGCAGTGTTTAATTTTTCTCTCAGGCTTTAATATTCTGATCTGGAGCCGGGAGGAGATGGTGGCCAAGAAGCAAGAACATCTTTTGAAAGCCATGACAGAACAGGGGATTGGAAGCTGGAGTTTGTCCAGTTGTGGAGGGCAGAGGCAGGCAAAACCTGGGACAAAGAAAGTCAAAGCTAACCTTGTACTGGGAGCTGGAGGAGATGGGAACAAAAAGCAACGGTTCTAAATCACAAAATCCCAGGGAAGGAAGTTAAAAGGGAAGGATCTGGAGAACTAATTTAGTATTTTGGTCCTTTCTGGATCACAGGGTACAAGTTCAGTGTTGGCAGTGGGCAGTATAAACTGTGCAGGGCATTAGAATTCTACTTTGTCCTTCCTCCCTGGATCTGATCTTGCTTCCCTCATTCTCGTTGCTTCCTTTTGTAGACAGT
Organism: Agapornis roseicollis; assembly: GCA_002631895.1. Lineage (NCBI taxonomy): Eukaryota > Metazoa > Chordata > Aves > Psittaciformes > Psittacidae > Agapornis > Agapornis roseicollis. Next base: position 56,016 of record NDXB01003358.1, on the reverse strand, counting down.
TGTGTCAGTACTCAATCCTCCTCCATGGGGAGTTACCACCCACTTTCTGAGACATTAGGAAAACTTCAGAGGTGTTCTCACATCCTGATGAAGTGACTGCTTCCAGCCTGCCACATCTGCTTGTCATCACTTGTCAGAGATTACCACCTCCTGCAGTCTGCTGTGGAGCAGCTCTTGCCAGGGTCCCCAGCCTGTTCTAGTCAAACTGTGCTGAGAAGCCCTTTGCTAACAAGATTAACATTCTGAAAAGGTGGAATGTTCACAGGGGTGAGGCAATGGGTACCTCAGGGAACATCAGACTCTGTTGTATGCAAGCTTGGAGAATGTGTATCAAGACCTCAGGCTTAGCCTGTCCTATGCTTGCAGCTGTTAAACTAGACCATTAAGAACATGATGCTGCCAGAGCTCTCTATCCACTTCATGGGATGCAAGGGCAGTATGACGCTGTAGTTCCTGTTGTCAGAGCCCTAGGCTTTTCCTTGCCATTAATGGGAGATTTTTGCAGCCATGCCTCTGTGCTTCAGAGCACTGGCTAAAGGTGATGTAAAGCAGATAGGAGGAACGCCTTTGAAACATCCCTGCTCAGAACCAAATCTCAAGACTGCTGTTATACTGAAAGGTTTTGCTTTTTCTAGTTTGTTTACAAGGCTGCTTGGGGCCGTGCTGCTGTCCCAGGGGTTGGGGCTGGGATGGGCTCCAGGCCTGCTCATGTTCTGTGTTCACTTTTATAGTTTCGCAGTATTGATATTAATAAAGTTTTGTACTAAAGTTCCTCAATACAGAGTGGCTGCTTTGAGCATCCTGCTGGAGTGCTTTAGACAGGGGCAGGAGTTGGATCCTTCTGCAGGAGCAAACAGAGACCTAGAACAGTTGTGGAAGTATCATAGTACTGTGCCTGCAACACACGGCTCTAGGTTGGATGGGCTGCGTTATAAGCTCTAGCTGCAGTCAAAAGTAGTTTGTCTGAATTCTCTGCTGTAAGGGTGACTAGTTCAGGGAGTGACTTTGGGATGGGGTGCACTGCGGTTAGTGCTGCCTGTTCTCCAGCACTGAGCATGCTGGGGCCCTGTGAGCTCTTAGAGAAGATGAGGAGTAGTTAGGTGCAAATTTGATTTTAATCATGAAATGTATCGGAACAATTACAGAAAATCATTCACAGTCAAAGTGTTTAAATCATCATAGAAACCTTTCCTCTGTGTGCAAAATTTGCTGACTTTAAAAAACAGGCCTGGGCCTCTTCAATGCCCTTTCTATTACCTCTTTCTTGTGCGTGTTCTCACAGGCAGTAGCTTTTTCTTCATTACTGTCTTGCTGTGCAGAAGACCTAGATTAGATTTTCAGAGGACAAAAAGGTGAGGAAGATGCTGAGAACAGCAAGCTGCTTCTGCTGATTTAGTGTTCCCATGCTAGGAGATGCTAGCTATGGTGGAGGGAGAAGTTCCCATGGTACTCCAATAGGGGAAGAAAAGGAAACGTCTGTAACCTAAGCACAGGCTTCAGCCTCCAAGAGGGGAAGGGAAGTGCACCAGAAAGGGAAGTAAAAGTGGGAAGTGAATGTGCGGCATCACCATGTGAAGAGCCTGTGCTCCTGATGCCTGCCGCAGTCTCTCCTTTCCTGCCAAGAACTCCAGGGCAAGTGGTGAGTGCTTGGCATGGAGCTCCTGCAGCAGCTGCACTGCGTACAGAGGCCAGCCCAGAAACAGAACCATGCTTTGGACAAAATGCCAAACCCTGGGGCAAGTGAAGGTGGGCTGTTTCTGTTTGTTCATCCAATGGGAAAGGTAGGAAGGAAAACTACAGACCCTGGCATTTAATCTAGTCTTAGGTACAGCTCTGCTACGTCTCTTTAATTCCAGCATAAAACTGTTCTGCTGGCTCATAGCTGAAATCTGGACTGCTTGCAGTACTGGCTATTGCAGTAGTAGGTACCTGAAGCTCAGAGGTGGTAAGTGAAATTCAAAGGCTGAATCTTTACACAGGGCCCAAGTTTCTAATCTATGGGGACTTTCCTTTCTAGAGCCAATGTTGCACAAGAAATTGGGTGTGAGTTTGCTGTGGCCACAGGAATTCATCTCTTTCTTCAAATGAAGCACTTAAATCTTCTTTGGATCATATGTAACCTACTCTGAGCTGAATCCTAGAAACTACTGCCAGTCTTGTTCTGATTCCAGGCCAGTCCTCTCTTGAGCTACAATGTGAAGAGGGAAAGAAAGACCAGTTGCCAGTAGCAATTACTTGGCAGCAGCTTCAAGAAACACTTTTGACTGTCTGCCATCATCTTCAGCAGCTCCCTCTGCATGGCCAGTAGGATGCGCCTTGCTGCATTGCTGCTCTGCTCGGAGCCCAGCCTTCCCACCATCATCACCAGCCCGTGGCTTGAGGGAAAAGCACTGGGAGGAGGTTGACCCTGAAGAGACCCGCAGCTCCTGACTGCACTGCAAGCGGCAGCTCCTGGAGGCCCCTCTGCCACAGTCATGGTGAGTGGCAACATTTACAATCACTTCAACAGAGGAAAACTCTTGCCCAGCTCCTGCTGGCCATATTGGGAATCCCAGGCTAAGTAAATTCTAGAGGACTGCTGGCACCACACAGATTCTGGCTGCAGAATTTAGGTGTCATTTCCATTACAGCAGCTCAGTTCTCCCCCTCTGGGACGTTGCCTTTAGCTAGAATCCAAAAATCAAGTCCCGCTTCATTCTGGGAAGCAAAGGGCAAAGCAAAAGAATGCTCAGTAACTGAAGGTGCCCAATCATCCTTAGGGGCAACTCTGCTCCCTCCTGCTGCTTGGGAAGGAGTCAAAGCAACTGTCAGGCCTGTTCTTCTCCCTCATTGGAAACATGCCGGTAGCCAGGGTGTTGGGACTGTATGCGAAAGAGTACAGTCAAGAGGAGGATTATGAGGAGAAGAAGAATGGATCCACAGACAGCAAGACCCACAAACAATTCTGCAAGGGAGAAAACAAGTGGTCAACATGGGATCAGCCAAGTTTCCCCCTTCTGCCACACTGGGGTCCAGTCTGGGCTCACCTGTGTCGTGCATGATGGTTGCTACCTGGCATTCTCTCTCCCAGTCCTGGGGAATAACAGGATTCGTGAGTTCCAAGAACCTTTGCAGTGGGCATTTATGCTGACAGCCAGGGATTGTCAGTGGGAAAGGTTCTTTCCCACTCTCATTCCGGTAAAACATCTCCACAGAGTAGTCACTGAAAACAAAACAGCCACATGTTTAGGTTTGTTCTTCTTTTTCCAGCTGAAGTCATCCCTTCCCATAACCTCAGTGTGAACACGCTTTCCTTTACTCTGGTGGTAGCTTTCCTCCTAAGTCTGCCACTAGGAGCAAGATTGCATCCCCCTAGGGTGGAGCCTGGCCTAAGGTATCTAACCCTTGAAGTGAAATCACAGCAGACGTCTTTTCTGCAGCCCTCACCCATCATCCTCTTGGTACAGCTCAAATAAATGACATGAGGCGTATGGTGGTTGAATCTTGTTGTAGACATCTAGAGCCATCTGCAGTGCCACAAGTGTAGTGTCATGCTGAGGAAGAGGGAAAAAAACCAAATCAGTCACCCTTAGGGATGTGGCAGCTCAGTCTGTACCAGTAACGGACAGGGAAGTGCTGAGGGAGTGTCACCTTTGCAACTTCCATCTGGAAGATGGGAGAGGAACTGTACTGCTAGAGTGGTGATGTGTGATGGTGCCAAGGGAGGAAGTGAAACATGGTTGTGTATCCTGAATGGTTCTTTAAGAATTAATCTCTAGGGAGCAATTTGGGAGACACTCAACTTTCCAGTCATCAACTGCTGGGAACAGGGAATGACTCTGCCTCACTGTGGAAATATCTGAGTAGCATCAACCCATCTACCAAATAAACACAGCAATGGCTTATCCACAAGCCTGAGCTAATAGAACAAAGTGCAGCTTGGGAATGATGCCAGATTCTGCACACCCCACCCAGCCAGGGGCAAAGGTGCAGGTCCTGATCACTGCAGGCTGTAGAGAAGCCAGAAAGGGTTAAAAACTATCACCAAGCCCAAGCTCCTGTGAGGAGGAGGAGATAGATAAAAGCCCCTGAGCTCTGACTTACCGCTGAATAGACAAGCAATTTCAAGTCCTGGTGGGCTGAAACATCTGCTGCTTTGGTTAGGTTTTTCCTTATGTGACCCAGCAGGACCCCTGAGGAAAGGGAACAGCTACTAAGAGGCTGAAACTAGACAGAGCAGCATGAAGGCCCCTCCTGGTGCACTCACCGCCTTGCAGACGAGCTTTTTCTACCCGATCTTGGATCCCAAACAGAAATTCAAACCCAAAGTCTTTGAGTTGTTTCAGTCGAGTCATGACATCTGGTGTCGCCCAGTCAGGCAAATCCATTTTGTGTACTTGCTAGAAAGAGAAACACAACACTCATCTGTGGGTAGCATGGAGTACAGGTTGATCAGACGATGGGAGTCGGGGGGGTCTGGGGTCCTGCCCATCCTGCTACTGAGCTCCTATATTGTGTTAAATACATCCCTTTCCTATTCTGTCCTCACACTGCTGTGCTGTGTACAGGGAATAGATGCAGAGTTTAATGTTGTTCCAGAAATAACTAATGACAAGCATGAAGAGTAAAATGTAGGAGCTATGCTTCTGTGAAAGCACAACTCCAGTGCCAGATCGTGTTGTACCACTGATAACAATAATCTTGGGGCGTTTACTTTACATGTGGCTGATTCTGCCCTGCAGATAGCATTAAATCAAGAAGAAAACCAAACACAAAACCCAACAGAAAAGATAAGGCAGCGAGCATGAACTCGAGGTTTCTGGTGTACCACTTCCCTGGTGGCCCCGAGGGCCGCTGAAGGATCCTGGAGAAGGTTAGCAAGTGCTTTACAGACCTAACACTGGGATGCACCACTTACAAAGCCCCGCACGCCAACCCAGAACACGCAGAACTGGGAACCAAGGGAAGAATTTGCTTTGCAGCCAACCCATTACAAGAAAGGATTAGCTACCCTGGCAGGCAAAAAGCAGTTGTGGTTTCCTGCCATTACATGGAGCAATTTTCTATGCCACATCCCGTTAAACTGCCAGAAGATGAAGCTAAATATCCTTAAGGGCCCATTCGGAGTGGTGTGGAGAAACTCCCATCACAAGCTCAGGTATTCAGTTAGTTTTTCAGTGAATTACAATGAGAATGGCTGGGAAGCTGGGCTATTTCTTATGATAGAATGAATTTACTGGCTCAGATGAGAAAAAATCCTCCTCTTCAGGGCAGTGTTTGTATGAGTTAGGAAAAAGGAGGAAGCCCAAAGCAGGTGAGACCTGAGGGTGAAACCTGAGTTTTGAAAGTAAAAACTCCCCTTCTTCACAACGTCCTGGTTTCGTTTTGGGAAGCTGTCCTCCAGGTTCTTGGGGATTACAGGGACTGTAAGCTGGCCTTTGGGGCCCAATGTGTGAGCTCACTGAGTCTTGAAGAAGATTTGATATTCTTGATCTCTCTGACCAAATGATTTTTGTTACTAACAGAAGCTGTTTCACTCTGATTCGCTGTTCCAGGAGAGGAGATGGGGTTTGTGTATCAAAGGGCAAATTTACACAGTGCAACACAGCTCTGGACTGGAATATTCTCAGCTTGCAGCAACTCAGGCTGCTGTTTTACATAGCAAAGTGCAATTCCATGCAGATTCATCTTTCACATCCCCAAAATAGTTCATACCACTGTGTACCACTGCCAGCAAGCCAACAAGTCTTGTGCCGCCACAGGATTAGCATGACAAGACTGCTCAGGTTTATGGCTTCCTTCACATTCAATTAGTTTGACATGAAATAACTCTGTTGTTACGCACAAACAAACTTGCGTGTGAGCACTGTAAGTCTCCTGAATACATAACCTCTACTTTAGCACTATCACAGCACAGCTAAACCTGATCTTTTATTTGGCTTAAGCCTTCATAAGACAGGCTTTCAACAAAACTCCACGTGCATACAGAGTCTCAACTCAGCCTTGTCCATGGAAGTCTAAAGATTTCAGCTGTGGTCATTTCTAGTGACTTGAGAAGAGGTATTTATTATGCAGGAGGAACTTTTTCTGGCTCTGGTACAATAACCTAAGCTACAAAGTGGGAGGTTACAGAGTGCCAAGCAGGTAAGGCTTGGCACATGCCTTTAGTGAGTGAGAACTGTTGTTACTCTGCAATCATTATTTGTAACTGCAGGGTGAGAATGGTGAGAGGTTTTGGGGATTTTATGGGAGTTTGCAATGTATTTTTCTACCAAATCCAGAGTCCCACACACCTAATTCCAGTGGCTGTACGGTGATGGCCAAACTTACTTCACAGAACAGTGTGTCATACACGCTCCAAACGCCCTCAAGAGAGGCATCCCGGATCCCAGTCTCATTTGCCACCATCTCCAGGAATTGCTGTAGGTATGAGAAAAGAGAAAGACCTTCAGTTTTCAAACCTTATGCTATATTATATGCACAGGTATTCCCACCCTCTTCCCAGAGCTCTGATTATATAGAGGTGATTATACTTTAGCTACAAGCTTAAGACCACCTTATCTCATGCAAACAATCACTTACCCAATTCTCTTTGGTCTTATTTATGTATGCTGCTGAGTGCCGGGTTTCGTTCTGTAGCTGTTCATACCGTGGACAGGGGGCCAAAGGAAACTTCAGTAGCTGGGCAGAGACAACAACAGCAGCTTGAACATGGAAGCACAGAATTTGCAGTCAAAAGTGCAACTGTAATGAAACCCTGATGAGCGAGCAGAAGGCATCTCTAAACAGCCTCAAGTCCTGCCTTCAGCATACTCCAGGTCATCCGTGGACTGCTGGGGTGTTGCATCTAACATGCTGAGTGAACACAACCCCTGAATTCTCATCTGAGGACAGAAGAACCTTTGCAAAGAGGTCCCAGGAGGAAATTAACCTGAATCAAGACTGAAGCAAAGACTTTTGGAGAAGTCAGCATAACAACGCAGAGTAGTCAGTACATATCCCTGAGCCTAACTCACCTTTTCATCAGACCTGGCCACTGTGTGCACAGGGATAGGCTGCCAGGAGATGTTGGGGTTGAAGATCTGTGCTCCCTCTGGGGGATACATTCCTGCCAGGTTGGCCTCTGCACTCATCAGCGTCCGGTCATAGTCTGTGCTGCGGACAAAGATCTGCCAGGACAGGACAGTGCACCATTAGTAACGCTGGTGTAAGTGCTGATGCTCCTTAGATGCACTCGCTGAGGAATGTTGCCAAGTGCCCTGCAGCTGCTCATGGACAACAGGATAATGGGAGCTGAAGGGACCGAGCCTGCTGATGTCAGCATGGCCAAAACTGTAAGGCCAGATACACAGACAATTTGGTGTGTGACACTGCAGTGGGCTGTTCTGCATCAGTGGGATGGGCAGGTGCTGTGTGGGGGTTACCGGTAGAGAGGAGTCTGAATATGGGGAAGAGTAAAAGAAGAGTTGGAGCACTTCTGTTCTGGAGCCAGGCTGAGAGAGCTGCAGTTGTTCACCCTGGAGAAGTCTCATGGGAGACCTCAGAGCAGCTTCCAGTGCTGAAAGGGCTACAAAAAGTCTGTAGAGGGCCTTTGGGCAAGTAGCTGTGATAGGACAAGGATATTATTTGCAGGTAGCGACAGGACAAGGGGGAATGGCTTTAACCTGACAGAGGGGAGATTGAGATTAGGCACTGGGAAGAAATTCTTTACTATGAGGGTGCTGAGGTGCTGGCACAAGGTGCCCAGAGAAGCTGTGGCTGCTCCATCCCTGGCAGTGCTCAAGGCCAGGTTGGACACAGGGGCTTGGAACAACCTGATCTAGTGGAAGGTGTCCCTGCCTGTGGCAGGGGTTGGAACTGGATGAGCTTTAAGGTCCCTTCCAACACAAACCAGTCTGGGATTCCATAAGAGCAACAGAGGGATGCAGAAAAGGCTTCTCCACACTTTTCTATCTGCAAAATGAAGACAAGAGTGATCTGATTAATGGGAGAGGAGGAAAAGGGGGAGCTGGGATTTTATTTGATCAGTGATTTGACTCTTGGTATTAATGGACCAAGACTTCCTCATTCCAGAGCTCAGAGGGAGAGATCTGAGCCAGAGAAAAGAGAGAAATGAGAAAAATACAGAGAATTTCAGCAGGTCAAAATGGCAAAACCTTGGTATTGTGGCATCTGTGCTGAAAACACGTGGGGAGACTGGAGAGCAACCAGTCAGAAAACACGAGGAACACACAGGAAATCATGAAGGAATGACTTAGAAACCAGGATATTAAAGCTGAAATAACATGAATGAAAAGCCAGAAGAATGGAATACAATGGCAAGATGGGGAAATCTTTCTTTTAATGTTAAATGAGGAGAGAAAACCACGTATGCTCACTGTGTCGAGCATCCCTCGTGTGAAGGGTGCCTCAAAACTTAACAGTCACTAGGAAAACAAAAAGTTGCCTTTTCTCTGATGGTTTCTACTCACTTGTAACTATGGCTTGAAAACCACTGCCCCTGTGCTCCCTACCCAGGACTGCTTCCATCCATGGTCAGCTCTGGAGAAGCAGAAGGGAAATCTTTTAGCGGATAAGGATCTAAGGGTGGAAGTGTTGCAAAAACCTATCCAGCCCTGGGTGCTTCCTCCAGCCCCTCTGCCTGGGCTCCAGCCTGTCGCAGAGTCAGGTGACAGAGGCAACGGTTCTTCTAAGGGAGGTTGCTCAACTGGAGCAGGGCTTTGGGCTTGGTTTGCAGAACAGCTTGTGTTTGCTTATGCCTGGGTTTGTTTTATCTTCTCAAACATGGGAAGGAAAACATTCCATGGGCAAAAGCTTTATAAGAGTGAAGTATGTTTGGAAAGGAACTGCTGAGGAATGTTAAACGACCCTGGCTGAGCCGATTCAGGAAGTTTTGTTGATGAAGCAAATGTCAAAGAAGGGGTACAGCCTGAACTACGGCAGGCTGGGGATGCACTGGGGAGCCTGGGAAAGGGGAAACAACGACAGTAAGTTGTAGAGGGGCTCTAAGTGTGGTCAATCCCCCCAGGTGAGCTTGATAAAACAACTGAGCCAATGCAGAGCCAGTAGTGAGGCATGGGGTCTGCCTGCCTGCTGCCCACCCAAACCCCGTGATGGCAAGCCTCTCATCGTGACACTTGCTCATGTTCCCGTTAACTCACACCCATCAGGAGTATTTGGGGAGGACTTTTTATTTCCTTCCATCTGTAGATGTTTCATGTTTTCCCCTGTGCTCAGCACATGGTTCCACAAGGGCCCCATGACTCTTTACACAAGAAACCTATCCATGTCTCAAGAGCTACTGTAAAGTGTGGCAACATCCTGGACAGAGAGAGAGAAATTAATAGCTCTGGGGGACTGAAACCATCGGTCCTTTACAGGTGGAAACAAATGAGAGGGTCACTTCTGGTTAGTAACTACTGCTTGTGAGTACAGACACCCAGGAGACTGTACCTGAAGTGCCCCGCAGAGCCAACACAGGTTGCATTCTTCTCAGCTGAGGTGACTCGCACATGCACACACAATAACCTTACAGCCTGGGGTGAGCAGGGGGCACCGGCCACCGCACAGCGTGCCTGGTTCATCCCTTGGGGCCCGAGCCGGTGGCTCCAGCAGCCACACAGCCCTGCTGCTCGGTCCCTCTGATCCCGTCTGCGGTGGGAACAGGCTGGGAAACACGAATACCGAGACAAGACCCGGCCCCGGCGCTCCCCCGCCGAAGGAAGCCGCTCCCCGCAGCCCCCCGAGCCCCGGTACCTCCTGCCGCCGGTACATCAGGCTGAGGAAGCCGCGGTAGCGCTGCCGCAGGGCCCGGCCCAGCTCCCACTGCTGCCGCATCCCCATCTGCAACGGCACCGCGCGTTACCGACAGCCCGGGACCTGCTCCCGGTCCCGGTCCCAGCCCCGGCCCCGCACGCACCTGCGTGAGCTGCCCGAAGCCCTGTGGCCAAGCGTCCTCCTGGAAGGGGTCCCGCGGGTAGGCCTTGATGGGCGAGCGGTCCCCGTGCCGGTACACCTGCGGGCGGCACCGCGTCACACCGCGCACCGGGACACAGCAGCCCAGCCCGATCCCGTCCCGTCCCGCCGCCGCACCACGTCCCCCTCACCAGCGTTACGAAGCGGAGCTCGCGGGGCCGGGCTGCCGGCGGCTGCAGGCAGAGCGTTGCGAGGAGCAGGACGGGGCCCGCCCAGCCGCGCCCCGCCGCCATCGCGCTTCACCGGGGCCGGAACCGACTCGCAGCCGTCCGCAGGCCCGCACGGACGCGACTGCCCCGCACACACCGGAAGTGGCCTGAGGCCGCCACAGACCGAAGGAGGCGGAGCCGGGGGCGGGGCTGTGGGCGGGGCCTGGCGCGCCGGCCGGCGGCGAGGCGGGGCGGGCGGTGCTGCGCGTGACCCGGGGTCGGGCCGCGCGTGACATCAGCGCAGCTTCACCGAGACCCGCACCGGGACCGGATCCGCACCGGGACCCGCGCCGGGCCGGGCCGCCCCTCGCCTCCCGCAGCACCTGCGCACGGGGGGCGGCGGCCGCGCACCGCCGAGGAGCCGCGGGCCAGCTCCGGTAACTTTCCTCTGGGCTCTGTTCTCGGGCGCGCCCCTGCCCCGTTGTCTGTCTCCCCGTTCCCTTCTCCTTCTGGCTGTTCCTCGTTCTCCTCCTCGCGGGCCCGGCGCGGCCTCTTCGTGTATCCGGGGCTCCTGGTAGGGGATCGGGACGCGCTGTCCCGCCCCGCGGCCTGCGCCGGCCCGAGCCGCGGCGGCATTTCCTGGGACCCGGTGCCGGCGGTGCAGCGCCGTGTGGTGCTGCTGGGCTGGGCCGGGCCGGGCCGGGCCGGGTCGCGCTGGAAGGCGCTGGCAGGGAGAGCGGCGGCGGTAGCGGCCTGTGCCGTCCCGCTGAGTTCCCTGGGCCTGGCGGGGACGGGCCGGGTTCCTCCGCGCTGTGGACGGGAGGCGGGAGCCGGTGCGGGGTCGGTGTTGCCGGTGGCACCGGGGCCCGGCCCGGCGCCTCGGGTGCCCGTCGCGGCGCAGTCGGACGCGATCCCTCAGTGGAAGCGGTCAGGGTCGTAAGGGCAGGAGTTCCTGGTGGGATGGCAGTTACCGTGCGTCTGAAGAGCCGCGTTACCGTTTGCTGTCCCCTGGGATGCTGCTGGGACACGCAGCACGGGGATGTGGACACTTGTCAGCTGTCGTCTCCCCTTGTCTCCTCCACTCAACGCTGTGTTTCTGTGCTCCTTTCGCACGTTGCATCCTGTCAGCCCGGGTCCTTTCTAGGACCCAAAGGTGTCTGCAGAGCTGTCAGCCTGCGGGGTGCTGTTCGAAGGTAACCTTGCTTACACTGGTGGTGGCTCTTCATTGTGCATCTCACTGACACTGGTGATGCCACAGGTGTGTCAGGAAGGGTGTTTTGCTGTGGACCAAGCAAACCTTGGATCACCAGTGGAGCAGCAATACTTTACATCCAGAAACTTCCTGCCTGCTTTTCCTGGGAGCACAACCGGGCTCTTCTCTGCAAGGATTTCAGTGAAGGAGTCTCTCACACTGAGTCACGTTTCTGACTAACCCCTTGGATCACTTGTGTCAGCCGGTTTCTGGCTGCGACTGCAGGCTATGTTTGTCTGCAGGGAAGAGCTCTCTTGGTTCTGCTGCTCCTTCCAAGGATCATGGAGTGTGTGCTGCTCCCTGGGGTGTCAGAGAGAAGGTTATACCTGAGACAGCAGAAAAAGGAAAAGCTGGTTTGTATGTCCTTTAGTGAGTACTGGCTTGGTTTGTGGGGTAAATGAGTCTCAAGCAAGACATAACCCCCCTGCTGAGGTAGGAACAGGAGGGGAAATAAGTGTCTTTTAGCCGGGGAGGCAAGTGTGGTTTGAGCATTTCAGTCAAGTGTTGCTGAGCTTGGCTCATCTTTCCTTTGGGCTGCGGAAGAAGAGCATTGGGCACAGGACATGTGCCAGGACCAGATGGAGTTTGGGCCTGCTGCACTGCTCTGCTGTCACACCTGTGGCACATGTACCCCGACGTTACCACTGGTGCAGGACTGGTGAGGGCAGACAGGCTGTGCGGCTTCCTGGGTAACTGCTTTTGAAACCCAGCTCTGAGCTGTTGTCTCGGTGATGCTTCTTTCTCATCCATCCATCCATGCATCCTTCTTCATACAAGGCCAGTTTTTGCATGAGAAGAGCAGGGGTGGCAGTAACTGATGACCTCCTCCAGCTCACCCCACCGAGGTGAAAGGTGGGGGAAATGAACCCAAACCAGTCTTAGGTAGGAGAGGACATGAGTTGTTGTAGAGCTGCTCGGGAGCTCTGTAGCTGCTGGAGGAAACCTGCAGCCACTTGTGTTGTGAAGGGATGTGAGAAGTACCATAGCAGGGGCTATATATATAAACTGCCTACTCTAAACAAAACTGAGGAATAGGAAACTTTATCAGAGAATTAGTGTGTGCTGGCTCTGTGCCTTGGGCTACAGTCGGCAGACGTTTCCAGTTGCTGCTGCCACAGCACTCTGCACCTTGTCAGCAAGTTTCCTTTAGCAGCTGCTATGCAGCAAGGAGCAGGCAGAGTGTGTGCAGAAGAGCAGAGTACAGAGCGTGAGTTTGCTGCCTTGCCCTGATCTCACACCTGCAGGAAGAGCTGTGTTTCCAGTGTGTTAAAGTGCGTTTGATTGCTCTGACTTCTCTTTCTCCCCCGCAAAGATGCTTTCTCTAGGGTTAGTCCTCACAACTGAGTGTGCTCATACTGTGGTAAGCAGAAGGGTGATTTTCTTGCTGTTGTTCAGTGTTTGATGGTCCCAGACCTCAGGTCGTGTCTCTTGTAAGTAGATGTGGTCTGTGTTTGCATGGCTCTCAAGATCACAGTTTTCAAAAGCTTAAGTTTTGAATGTAAGCTCTGTTGCTGTTTTTCAGAACTGGCATTGCCATCTGCTCAAGGAAGAGTATGGCATATAATGTGCTTTGTCTTGGCTGCATTGGAGGGGTATCCTGCTCTCTGCTCTGGAAGCAGCTGGTGTGAACGTCTCATTGTTGCGGATGTGTGGGTCTTCCCACGGTGAATAGGAAAGCTTATCAGATTGTGTGTCACTGCCTCCCTTCCACCAGGGAGTAAGATTCACAGACCTCACAGTCTGGGAGGAAAATCAGTGTTTCGGAACTGAGGTGGAACCTTGTTGTAGGTGTCCCTGCCTGTTGCAGTGGGGTTGGAACTGGATGATCTGTAAGGTCTCTTCCAATCCAGACCATTCTATGACTGTACAGAGATACCTTGTTTCACTGGGGGAAACTGTTCTGGTCTGCAGTAGGATACATTGCCTTGTTTTCATCACAACCTAATAATTTAGGACAGCAGAATAATGTTCTCTTGGCTGTGGAAACTTGTCTTGGTGGGAAGGAATGTCGTTTTAGGAGGGAATTCAGGGGAATGCTTCTGCTGACAGGTACAGGTCTGCGTTTCAGCTGCAAGCAGGTTGGACTTGGTCACTGGATTGTACTTCTGCTAATAGAAAAGTACAACGTTTGACTTGGTGTTTTCATCATGGTTACTGCAGAGAGAAGGTGTGTTGTGGTCTGCTTGGGTTTGAGAGGTGTATAATATTGTTAGATTAGAGGCTGTCTTTTGTGGCAGATGCTAGAAATGTCTCTGTTAGGAGTGTAGGATGGGCTGCTTCAGCACTCCTGTGTCATCGTTGTTCTGTGACTCCCTGCTCAGGACAAAACACCTTTTTTCCATATTTGGAGCATAGACAAATTCCTTTCTTGTGTCCTCACTAAAAAGGAGACACCCCTGGAGCCAGTGGAACTTGTACTTTTAGATCTGGAGATCTCGAAACCAGATTTCCTGTAAAGAAGAATTACTTTGTTGAGTGTCAGAAAGAGAATGTTCAGGTGATACACTCGAGTTTGGGATAACTTCATAAATCACTTTGCAGTGTAGACTGTCAATCTTCTAAGTCTCTTATTTGGGGAGGGCAAAGGCTAATTGGGGTAGTGCACAGAAGAGCAGAGCACTGCAGACCTTCCAGCATGTTTAAGGGATAAATATTTATTTAGTGGGAATTTGGGGAAGAACTGAAGAGAGCAGTGCTAGAGAATGAGGACTCCAGTTCTTGTTTTGAGCAGTGTCTGTAGGATTAAGTAGGAGAGCGGTCTCGTGGGCTGCGAGGGCTGGAGCAATTCAAAAGCTGCGGAGTCAGGCTGTATTGTGTACGCAGAGAAACCTGGCTGAGATGTAAATAAAAGATGTTGGGTGAGTATCAGCCCGATTGCTAAAGCAGATGACTGACAAGAGAGTAGGTGGCTCTGGCATGTGAGGCTTTGGAGTTTGTTTTATGGTTTAGAAAAGGCATTTGGCAACTCTACTCGTAAAATGCCTTGAAATGAGCTGGGCATGGAAGTTGCATCCTCTCGCCCTTTGGGGAGAGGGGCTGTTCTGCCCACTGCTCCTACCACAGCTATGAGACAAACAAGGTTAATGGGTTTAAATCAAGACTTCCCACTCGCTGATTTAAGTCATGATTAAAGTTGATGGTTTAAATAATTCATTTAAGCTTTGTTTTGCATTTGGTATTTTCTTAAAAGAGAGGCTTGTTGTAATAGGTTAGGCTGGTCTGTTACTGCTTCTTGCTAAACAGGGTGATACCATGTGTGCCCCATTTATGCTGTATTATATCACAGTCCATGTTTACATTAGAAAATGGTCATTTGTATTCACTAGGTGAATAATTTTGTTCCTCATGACTTGTGCAAAACTGCATTTGGATAAAAAGGTTAAATTAAATATGCAGGTTTTGTTGTAATTAGACTCTAATCACGCACTGGGTACATACAAGAAAACATGCAATATACTTGCTGGAGAGTGTGGTGTTAAAACGGACTTATTCACAGGCCAGTGTTATCTGTATTTAGCAAAGTGAACTGGTTGGTTTTGGTCACTGTGTCCTTCCACTTCTTAGGATGATCATAACTCATCCTCCCTTGTCTTGTTTTTAGTCAGAGATTGGAAGAGAGAAAAACCCCCCTCTGGTTTATGCTGCCTCCCCCAGCTTTGAACTGAACTAATGTAAGAAGTGAATTGAAGAAACTAATCTTTCTGACTTTTAAAGAAGGATTTGTTTGGTACTTGAGAGGAATCCCATTCTGTGGACTTAGTGACTTTCTTGAGGTTAGGAACTATGCTCTTTAAATGTTCTCCAGCAACCATGTGCTGCTCGGGTAGGGTGTTTGTTTGTTTAAATGATTGTCTTAGGCTTTATTGTAAATTGCCATTAGCTTAGAAAAGATATTGAATGAGTGAAACTGGAAAATGTTTGTAACATCCATTTAAAGGAAAATGTTTGGAATTTAAATAGTCTATCTGGGGCCATTATGAAATGAGGGCAAAGAGACAGGCTTCTGCCACAGCTCTGTTGTGGTGTATCTCGGTTGCCAGGGGCATACATACTGCAGTGTGCCAGCCCCCAAAGGACTCCACATGCCATGTCAGTGAATTTCCCTGGCGGATTTGACACAGTCATGCTGTCAGACATGCACATGTGGTGGTTTCTTATGCACCCACCAGCAGGAACCCACATGCAAATGTTTGTGGGGACACAAAGTTGCACTGGAACAGCCCTTTGAGACTTGCTCGGAGGATGCTTGCCGTGACACGCACGCACCCATGCACATCCAAAGTGCTGTGGCCAGCTCTCCTTGCCAGCGTGCTTTGGCTTGCCTGAGCGCTGCCACCAGGGCAGGGCACCTCACCCGCTGCATGCTCCAGGTGTAGAGGGACAAGCTGTCACCTTGTCTTCAAACACCAACTCGGTGATCCTGTTGGCTGTAGGAGAGTAATAATATCCCAGTTTCTGTGAAGGAGCCAGGACAAAGTTCAAAGATGGTTTTGTGCTAACAGCTGCTGAGGGGGGTGATTCTTGGGCATCTGCTGGTCTGGGCAGGAAGCTCCAGAGGTACAATTTAAGGTCGATATAATATGTGGAGAGATTGCCCTGCTAGACCCTTAAGGAAGGTGTCAGACGCCCTTAGCAAAGGAAGAGGGAGCATTGTTGTGAGGAGTGTTAAAATGTAAAATACTGGTAAGTATAGAGCATAGGATGGTTTGTGTTGGAAGGGACCTTAAAGCTCATTCAGATACAGCCCCTTGCCATGGGCAGGGACACCTTCCAGCAGACCAGGCTGCTCCAAGCCCCATCCAGCCTGGCCACAGATGAGGCAGCCACAGCTTCCCTGGGCACCCTGTGCCAGTGCCTCATCACTCATGTAGTATAATGTAGTTTCTGTTCACATAATTCAGCTTCTGTTATTTGTATGTGTCTGAGAAGAGGGGACTTGACTTTCTGAGCTATATGGGACTGAAGGAAAAGTTTTTCTTGGTCTGCAGAAAGCTCCTAAGTTGCTGTTTGTTTTTCTGGATATAGGAGTGGGGAAAGTAGAAGCCTTTGCCTGAAGACAGCATGACTCTCCTCCCTCTCACCTTCACCTTAAGGGCATTTGCTGTCATGCTGCTTTTAAGAAGCAGGCTCTGGGGGTGAAGGCTGAAATAAAAACAAGAAACTGAAGTCTTCACTCTCCCTTGTATCATCTCCAGCTGCTACTCCCTGATACTTGCTCTGGGTGGTGCCTTCAGTGGTGTCCCAGAATTGTCAGGCCATCCCCACCCTTCTCCCTCGATACAGGGATCAAACTAAGAAATGCAGCCACCTATTGGCTTAGCCCCATGGCCCGCTCCCACAAGCTCATCCGTGTGCTCCCGTTTCCAGCACTGATCTTGGGTTCACAATGGTTTTGAAGAGGTCAGGTGATGGGAGCTCTCTGGCAGTGAAGTGTTTGCTTGCCTCATACAGACCCTGCTCAGCATTGGCCTTCACAGAACCACTGGTTCCTGGTTTGTCCATGGGTCTTGTGTGATGGCTTCCTTCTCTTCTCCTCATGGTAGGGTTGCACTGGAGGTAGGGATGGAGTTGAGTCCTTACAACACGTTGTGACAAACTGACAATCTGATGGTTACCTTTTGCTTTTCTCTATTAAAGTCTCTGTTCAATCCATTTTCAGCTACATTATTTGAGTGATAGAAAAGCATTTGCCTCTTAGCACCTCTGGTCAATTTGTGCCTTGTTAGGGCTCTTTCTGGATGGGTACGTGTAGAGCCTCCTGGGTTTGGAGATGACCTGTGAGGAGAGGGATGGCTCTGGTTTCCCATCTGGTGGGTGTGCCATGAGTGCAGCTATTTCACTGGCTGGTGTTTGAGCAGTGGACTCTGCCTGGCTCCGGCCTGTTTTCCAGCTGGGTATTTGTGGTGATGTCAGGCAGTGTGAGAAGGGAACATGACTTGGCAGGACAAAGTCTGCAGAAAGTTCAGCTTCACATTTGGCCAACAGCCTTGGAGGGAAAGAGATCTACACACACATACTGTGCTGCACAGCTTGTCGCACGCCCTCTCACATGCTCCCTTCCTGTCACACAGATCCTCTTTCTCTCATTTTCAGACCTTTAACCCTCCCCTCCTAACTGCCACCCTATGAGTTTATTAAAAGGAAAAAATCCCTCCTTATTTTGCTGTTCTTGTACCTTGTATTTGGTTGCAGTGACCCCCAAAGCAGAAATAGACCATGCAGGGTACGATCCAGAAGAGTAAAGGCAAAATCAGGGCAAGTTTGCTTTGCAACAGGGCTCTTAATAGTCCTTTATTCTGACCTGTACCCCTGTGCCAGTCTTCACTGTGTTTCTTGGCAGCTCTTCTCATCTCTCTCCTTGTTCTACTGCAGTCTTCTGGCTGATCTAGGCTTGGATACGTGCATCTGCTGCAGAGTGCGAACCCCTGGCTCTCTTCTGCTCTTCTAAGAGCAGTGTTAGCACAACCTGCCATAATATGTCCCTGGAAATGGGTGAGTGGGAAATAGACTGATGGTCAAGCTCACTTTGAAGCAATTTAAAACTCTGTTCCAGTATCTCTCCGATGTGTTCTTTATATGGGTATTTCTGTAGTACTGTCACTTCTTACTGACCTCTGTGCTACATCTAGGGATGATATTTCTATGAATGGGAATTGGTACTTTTCCCCTACTGCCCTTAAGGGAATCTTAATGAGTTTCCTGCCTGTTTTGCAATCCAGTACTGTATTTCTGTTTTGCCTGTGGGCAGTAGTATTTGATTTGTTTTGATTGATGCTTTTAGGTGGGATGGTGCTTGGATACAAAGTGCTCTGTAGATACATTATAAAAAGGCTGTTTCCCAGAAACAGTCCTGTATCAGTTATGATCAGTTCTGGTGATGTACAGCACATGCTGATGAAAGTACTCCTGGGGTGGGAGGGAAGGAGGAAATCACAAGAATGAACATCTGTGCTGTAAGCAGCCCTCCCTCTGACTCTGTTCTGTCCTCTTTTGCCTCTGTTCTTCACATTCTTCTGTTTCATAGCTGCTAGAGGATGGAGAAGACTGACAGAGAGAGAAGGTGACCTGCACAAGGACTAGCAGTTGAGGGCTTTTAAGTTCTCTTTTTGACTTTTCTGTGATACATTTCACAGCTTTACACATCCTTTGTCATCTTCTTGGTAAGATATTGCAGCTGCTTCTTACTGCTTTTGTCTGGTTTAGTAGCAGTTAGTTCTGACAGTGGCTTGGGCAGTGTTCCTGCTCAGAGGAGTCACCAGCAGTGCGGGATACTGATGTTGAAGAGACAACCCAGGGAGATGAGCATGGTGCCGGCTGCTAAAGGCACTTTGCTACAACAGGTGTGGGTCATTCATAGAATGTTATGTCCTTACTGCGTAGTTGAGTGGGGATGAAATGATTTGTAAGGAAAGGGTCAGGAAAACAGTATGTCTGGATTATTTATCAGTATCATTTTCTACATGCAGAAAAAGGCCTGCAGGACTCTTTTCTAGGCATAATCTAACTGCTTCCCTTATTGCTGCAGACCAGGTTTTACCCATTTTTCCCTGGCATCTCCGCTGTTTTGGATATTTGTTGTTCTCCTTTTTTGTCTTTTTACTGGTTTTCCTTTTAAGTTCCGATCTCTCTCTTCAGTAGTTTGGAGATGGCATTGGGATGACATCTCAAATCCATCATGAGTCAGACTTGTGTTCCCTGAAGCTGGGCTGTAAGGTCTGTGGGACTGAGGGTCATACAGGAGGAATGTAGGATATAAGGTAGTTTTCTTTTGTTCTGTAATGCCATCCCAGTGGAAGTCCACAATGATCCACAAAGGCTTCTCTTTTGTTTTTCCTCCCCAATTCTGCACATGCCTCATTTAAAAACCCCAGCTTTTTGAACCTAGCTGGGTATTGCCAATACCTCTCATCAGGTACCTCCTCAGGTACAGGATGACACTGTCTTTCATGTCTCTTACACCCTGTTCTCTGGAAAGACTAAGGAAGCTGTGGGTCTTCAAACTTTTGCTTCAGGGAACAGCGGGTTGTTGTGTTTTGGAGAACTATATGTGATTGTAGAACAAGGTATTGATGGGCTGAGTAAAGCTAGAGAAGGAGTCCAGAAAGAAACAGAGTCTGTGGGTATATTTTCCATGTTGCCATGCAGTGACATTTATAAGGAAGCTAAGGTGGTTGGGTCAGGTCTCACTTTAAGCCTTCAAGTAGGATGTGATGAGCTGTCACTGCACGTAGGTTGTGTAGGAGCCAGTCAACAGCAGGAATAATGAGCTTCAAAGATCTCAACTTTAATCTTCCAAAGCAGGGTCTTGCTGGTCAGCAGGATATTCTGTAGTTGGAAGTTTTGTAGGTTGCTTGACCACTTCCCGTTTAATTTTGTTCTTTTCTTTGTGTGTATGTGTGGTTAGAAGTGTGGAAAAATGACACCATTAGCCAATACAAGGGCCCTAAGAAGAAAACCAAACATATCAACCAAAACCACCTTTGCATAGCTACATTTAGATGTGCAAGGGAAGAAAAGGACATACAGGTAGGATAGCTTCATTTGCTTGGGGAAATGGTGAGTGGTACTGGCAAAAGAATGCAGCTGCTGTTTTGAAGTGAGTTTCCATAGGGAGGGTTGGCTATTACAGCTGATGCTGATAAACATACTCTGTAGAGAAGGCTCCATGCTGGATATCCTCCCTTCCCCTTCTTCCCAAGCAGTGGCAGAGAGGTGCCCTTTGCCCCTCTGCTAGCAGGAGGGGACAGCTGCTCTATTTTGTACATTTCAGCTTCCTGGGAGGAGCACAGATGGGACTTTTCCTGTTGGAAGGCCCTGTCAAAGCCTCAGTTTTGCTTCCTGCCATCCGAAGGTCAGTGCTGATAGCAGTGTCAAGCTGTCAATGAGCCGGATTCACAGCCAGACACGGGGGATTGTTGCAGTTCAGCTTCAGATGGCAAGTTCTACTCATATTGATCTCCTCTCGTGCTGCAGAAGTTGGTGTTGCTCCAAAGTGGCTGTGCTCCATCTGCTCCCCATGCTGGGACACTGGCTTCACAGCTCATCAGGCCAGGCAGAGCCGAGAAAGGATGGTTCTTTTCAGTGATGTCCAGTGATAGAACAAGGGGCAATGGGTGTAAACTGGAGCACAGGAGGTTCCATATGAACAACAGGAGGAACTTCTTTACTGTGAGAGTGACAGAGCACTGGAACAGATCGCCCAGGGGGGTTGTGGAGTCTCCTACGTTGGAGATATTCAAGGTCTGCCTGGACAAGTTCCTGTGTGATGTACTCTAGGTTACCCTCCTCTCTGAGGGGGGTTGGACTAGATGATCTTTCGAGGCCCCTTCCAACCTTTAGGATTCTGTGATTCTGTGACTTGTCATTTTACAAGATGTTTTGGAGGGGAGGGGAAGATGGAAGGATGCTGCTGCTGTAACATCTTTGCTATAAGCTAGTACGTGCTTTTTGCCATTCCTGAGGTGCCTCTAGATTAGCCAGAAGATTGAAAGCTGAGGTGATGCTAGAGAGCCTAGAATGCGTAGAAGAGACTGGAGCTTTGTTATCCAGAATTGGCTTACACTGTTCAAGGGAACTTGTGTCAGCAGCAAGGTGGCCACATCACTCTGATATCACTTGTTATTTATTTTCAGCTCATTAACCAGGGAAAAGTCTATCTTCTCTTACCATCATCTCCTATCTCTCCCCCTCTCTGCTTCTTCCTTTCTCCATTTGCCAGAGGGACCAATAATTCCATGCAAACAGGAAGAGAGGCAAAGCAGCCCTGTGTGCCGTGTGAATGAACTGCAGTAACCTCATCTCCTTTCAGTCGCAGGACCAAGGGCATCTGGCAGTTGGGAGAGAGGGAGGGAGGAAACAGCAAAGCACAGCCCATTTCAGGATCTTACCCATCCTGATAGCAGCCACAGGTGTCTCTTCTTTTCCTCTTGCTCCTTGTGCTGACATGACACTCTTTGATCAGGCAGAAACCAAGAGGTGAAGACAAGGGCAAAGCCAAAACCTCAGCCTTTGACAGGCAAAGAGAGAGGCAGGTGAGAGGGGAGGGAGCATCTCCTGCTGGTTGAGGCATGTAAACAGGAGAGCTGACTTGCAGAGCAATTGCTGTTGGGGTGTGGAGTTCCTCTGCAGAGCTTGTAGGTTCTTGGGTGGCACGGGAGTCAATGCATTCTGTCTTCACCTGATGTACAGTTTGGGAAGCCCTGTTCCCAAAGATCATAGAAAAGGAATGAGTTTGGTTGGTTGTTTTGTTTGCATGTGGAGCAAATAAAAAGTACTATGAGCTGATTTTTGCCCTGAATTATTACACTGTTTGGTAAGTACACTTGTGCCTTATGATCTTAATTCACTTCACTAACCAGTTTGTTCAATGGAAATAGTCTCGTCTTTATGTTTCAGTCCTATATTCCTTCTTTCCTGAGGTAGTGTGGAACTGGCTTGGAATTTCCTTTGCTGGCATTGTTTATAATAGCATATTCTGTGGGTCAACAGCATCTTAGTCATGTTAGGTTTAGAAATGTCTACAAACCTCTTTGCATCTCAGTTGTAGTAGAAGGTCTAATTTTAGAAGGAAAATTATGGGGACTGCCCTTCAGTCTCCCAGACCTCACCCTCAGGGTGTTTCTCTCTGTAGCCTGACTTTCCCTTCCTTGGTTGCCTTCTATGCATTTTAGGCATAGCATCTTTCAGAATGACGCCTTTCATCCTGCTGTACACCATCATTACATCTTCCTGCTTCTCTTCCCAGGACTCTTTCAACCAAGTGACACACTTGTTTATGTGAATCTGTTCAGTTAGTCAGTTTTGCTTCTGTTCTCTGAACCCTGCCATGGCATCCATACCTACATGGTGTGTTGTTGGGACCACACTAAAGTCAAAGGAAGTCTTCACAGCGAGAGCTGGGTGCTTCAGTGAGAATTGAGTCATGCTCAGGGGTGCACCAGTTCAAAGGAAGAGAGAAATGTGGGGGCAAAAGCTGAGCCAGAAGTCAGCAAAGTCAAAGGTTTTGGCTTTGTCCCTGTCTTCACCTCTTGGTTTCTGTCTCATTAAAGAGTGTCATGTCAGCAAAGGAGTGAGAGCCTAGACACTGAGCTTGTCTCATCACTGCTTATACACCATAGTGTGACTCAGAGCCAGGAACCTGAGCTTGTCTGAGCACCATTTTCATTCAACCATGGGAGGCCTTGAGCATAAATGAAGCAAATAACAAGGATGTTGGCTCTCATACTGTGTAGATAGGATTGACCCCTTATTTCAAAGCTGGGGCAATAAGGGTAGGAGGTCTCCATGTTGGATCAGGAGCTGCTGAGAAAACTCAGAAGGAAAAAGGAAGCTTATAGAAGGTGGAAGCAAGGGCAGGCAGACAGGGAGGAATACAGGGACATTGTCCAGGAAGCTAGGGATGGGGTCAGGAAAGGTAAGGCCCAATTAGAATTGAGTCTGACCAGGAGTGTGAAAGATAACAGGAAGGACTTCTATAGGTATGTCACAAACAAAAGAGACTAGAGACAACGTGGGCCCTTTCTGGAAGCTATCGGGTGAACTGGCTACCCTGGATTTGGAGATGGCTGAGGTTCTGAATGATTTCTTTGCTTCAGTCTTCACTGGCAAAGGCTCTGACCACACCACCCAAGTCTTGGAAGGCAGATGTGGGGCTGTGAGAATGAAGACCTTGGGCTCACTGTAGGAGAGGATCAGGTTCAAGACCATCTTAAGAACCTGAACGTGCACAAGTCCATGGGACCTGATGAAATCCAGTCCTGAAGGAGCTGGCAAATGAAGTTGCTGAGCCGCTGGCCATCACATTTGAGAGATCATGGCAGTCAGGTGAAGTTCCTGACAACTGGAAAAGGGGAAATATAACCCCCATTTTCAAGAAGGGGAAAATGGATGACCCGGGGAATTACAGACCAGTCAGTCTCACCTCTGTGCCTGGCAAAATCTTGGAGCAGATTCTCCTGGCAGGCATGCTAAGGCACATGAAAACCAATGAGGTGCTTGGTGGCAGCCAGCATGGCTGTTCTGGTGTTCTCAACAGAAGAAGTACAGGGAACTGCTGGAACAAGTCCAGAGGAGGCCACGAGGATGATCAGGGGACTGGAGCATCTCCTGTATGAAGACAGGCTGAGAAAGTTGGGGCTGTTCAGCCTGGAGAAGAGAAGGCTGCGTGGAGACCTCAGAGCAGCTTCCAGTATCTGAAGAGTCTGGTAGGACTCTTTTGCATAGTTGGCAGAGGTGGCAAGAACTTGTAAGGCTCACAGGCCAGTGCTGCATTCTTGGGCAGCTGCTCATGGTCAGCTGAAGCTTGGCTCCACAGCAAATGAAAGCAAGCAGGAGGCTAGAACTTTTTTTATCTGTTTGGGACTGACGATGGCTTGCAGACTCCTTTCAGTTCGTGGCTGTTTTCATGCTTCTGAGAGATCAAAATGGATGATGTGGTTTCAGACTGTGTCCTTGCAGTTCTCTGTAGAGAGGGGTTTACAGCGGGTGCACAGAACTTGTCTCTGTTCCTGAGTGTAGCAGAACTGTTCTTTCTGTTCATTGGAATGGAATGTAGATGCTGTTCGAAAATACTGTTCAAAATCCTCCTTTAGGCTCCCCTGTTGCACTGCTTTGCACATCTTGTGTTACCTGCCGTGTTCCTCCCATTGACAGCCTGAAGTTTTTTCCTCACGAGCTTTGGCAGTTTTCACATGAAGTACTACTTGATTTTCATAGTGACAGCGCAGCGTGGGATTCTTCTGCTTGAAGGGTACAAGAGTCTCTTTCAGCTTTTTCCTGATTGAGACCTGTTCCATGTGTACTTCTGCCATGCTTCCACACCTATGAGCTCCTCCAGCTTTTCTTGAGAACTGGGATGGTGCAGAGGGAAGGAAGAGGAATGAGCCAACATGAGCTGGGAATCACTTTTGTTTCTCTGAGGTAGCTACAAGGTAGTACAAGTTCCTTGAGGATGTTTGTGAAAATAACTTTGCTGCACCACAGACAATGTAGGAAGAACACTGGGTCACAAAATACACGTTACTCCTTATGAAAGAATTGGAACAGTGATGTTTCCTAAAGGGGTTTAGTTCTGTGGTAGTGCTGTAAGGCTCCAACACTAGGAGGATCTTGTCCCTTTAGATCTGCAGCCGGCTTTTGATGCCTGAGGTAGCAACACCACTGTGTGAATTGTTAACTTTGATTTCAGCAGAGAACCCTTATGCACTGTTGCATGCTCAGCTTTCAGAGGTAGATTCAGATTGCTGGCACTGGGTATTGTGTGTCACAACACAAATTATATCCCTGCTTTAGGTATCTCTGATAGCCCTTCCTATCAGATGCATTTGCTCACCAACAGCTTGTTAGGCCCACGCACAAAGGCACAGTCCTGTTGACACACAGCTGAGTGATGTGTAAGCACAGTCATGTTGACATACGTATATGAATGTAAAGTCTCTTCTGCTGGTGCTGACATGCTGCTGAGTGCACCTCTGTGATTCATTGCAGCACTTGAACCATAATTGTGTATTTTTCCTTGGCAGAAGGCTGTAGGTTTTTATAATTCACAGGACTGGGACTCTGACCAGTAAATCCTGTCTTGAAAGATCCCAGAGACTTGTACAGGTTTCTGAGAGGGTGCTGTTTCCTCTGAACATCCAGTATTTGGAGGTAAAGGGCTTGTTGTGCTATTCCTACACAGCAGGGTTTCTTTGGAGATGTGCTTACATCTGGTCTAGGGCCTGATCCTTAAACTTCTCACAGAAAGCACCAAAAAAGGAACCAGGGAAAAGACAGACTTGTTGAACAGAAGTGTCACAGCAACTGCATCTGGCTCATTTGGTTTCTTTGTGCTGTCCTGTGCTATCTCCTTTACTTGTCCTCAGTGAGTTTGGGACAGAAATTAGGCATATTCTATAGCTTTGTGCCTGTTGATGACTGTTTCTGGCAGTTAGCATGAAGTGCAGGAGCCAGGGCTGCCGCTTACAGTCTCTGTTAACAGCACTTTATGTGGCAAGAGCGCTGATCTGGAGACCATTGGTATCCCAGTTGTTCCATTGTCTCAGGAAAAGAGAAGGAGAGGGAAGAAATGGAGTAGGGCAAAGCTCATGGTGACACACTGAAAAGCGTTTAGTGTCTGATTTGAGACATGGGTGGCAAGGGCTGGCAGAAATTGCTTCCCTTAGCCTTTCATCTCTATGTGCTTCCTTGCTGGAGTATGTCTGATCATCAGGTTCCTCTGTTCTAGACGCTGCGTTGGAGAGAAGCAATTGCTTCATCTTCTGTCACTTGGCCAGCCCTGGTGTCTAAAACTGACAGAGTTGAGACAGTCAGTGGGAGGCAGCACAGCAGATTATGTGAAGAAGACAGTGCTCCCTCTTGCAGTTATGCCTTGCATCACCTTTCTGCATTTTTAGTTGAAGTGGCAGTGCAAACTGGGAGATGTTATCCTCCAGTAACATGGTTTTTAGTGCAAAACTCAACAAGATTTTTAGTTATTTGAAAACAACCCTCCTGTATTTCTGTGAAACCTAATTCCCTGGCCTAGTCATAGAGCCTCTCACTTGTGTACCTGTGGGGAAAACGCTAGTTTAGGTTTCTTTACTTCCTTTAGGGGGCCTACATGGATGGTGGAGAGGGGCTCTTCATCAGGGACTGTAGTGATAGGACAAGGGAGAATGGGTTTAAACTTAAACAGGGGAAGTTCAGGTTAGATGTAAGGAAGAAGTTCTTTACTGTGAGAGTGGTGAAGGCACTGGAATGGGTTCCCCAGGGCAGTTGTGAGTGCTCCATCTCTGGCAGTGTCCTGGACCAGGTTGGACAGAGCCTTGGGTGACATGGTTTAGTGTGAGGTGTCCCTGCCCATGGCAGGGGGTTGGAACTGAATGATCATAAGGTCCTTTCCAACCCTAACGATTCTGTGATTCTACCTAGCACCAGTGTGCTGCTGTTTGTAGTTAGGGGAGTTTCCCATAGACTGCAACTGTTACTGCATCTACAAAACTAAACCATGCTGTGTCTTGGGAGCAGAAATGATGAGGGGCCTCTCCTGTCTGGCCCTTTAAGGAGGCTGGTGCATGAAATAGGAACGTGTGGGTTGGCATTAAGCATGAAGAGGGTAGCTGATAGGCCTTACCCTTTGTCATGCCCTGGGTGTGCACACGGATTTATACTCCACTCCCACTCCCACTCCTGGCTGGTAGCTGCAGATGTTGCCAGGAAGTCTGCAGTCTCTCGGAAACTCCCCTTTGGGCTCCAGATGTCCTGCTGACAGCAAATTTTGCTCTTGCAGTGTCAGTCATGGTTGTGCATGACACAGTTTTGAAATCCCAGCAGGCTGGATACTCTTTTGCTTTCTGAAATCCTAGCGGTTGTGGCTGGGATGCAGCAAGACTGGGCCACTGAACTGGAGGCAGTGGGGCCTTAGAGTTATCACTCAATCCTTCAGATGGGGGATCAAACTCTTCCTTTGGAAAGTGACTGTGGCACTGCTGCTGGTGATTCATTCTGCACAATAGTTAATGTTTGAGTGACTCTTCGGCATGGTTTAATGGAATGTGGAGATGCACTGAGGCACTACACATAACTTTGTTGTTTCATGCCCAAACATGTCCAGAGACATCTGATATTGGCATCAGTGAATTTACATGGACTAGGAATACAAGTTTGGTTTGGGTTTCTTTCAGTGAAGTTCCTATCTCCATCTGATGCTCAGTGCCACTCCACAAGGTTTTCAGTTGCTGCAGTCCAGCGATTCAGTGGCTGCCTGCATCAGAAGGGAGGGATCTCAGAATTCCCTCTGAGGCTGTGTTTACAAAGCTCATGTGGATTAATGTGCCCTGTGGTTTTTAACACCTTATTACCTGCCACTGTGTAATGGGAGATGGCAGGAGCTCAGCAGGCTTGACAGCATGACTACTCTTGTGCTTGATGACCCTTTCAGAGTCCAGGGAGGGGGTGGTTTGTGGAAGTATTACTTTCATCTTTGCCTTTGGTGTTCTAAGGAAGAGTTAATGCAGTCTGGTTCAAAATCCTAGGAGGGAAGAAGGGACTTTTGGACCTCTACCTCTTCCTATTCAGCACTGCAGCGTGTGGGGCATGATCCTGCTTATCTGATGCTTTCGTAGCTGTGCTGCTGTGCCCAGCTTTCTGTCATCTCCTGTCTTTCAGAGAATGGCAGGCTTCCAGTCCTCAACTCAATTACTCAAGTTAAACTGGTACAGGCCTTTAACATAGTTGCTTTTTAAATCGGTTAATCCCTTTAGCTCGTATTGGTAAATCGCTGAGTTCAGATTGACTGATCAGTTACATGTTCGATCAGATTAGGGCTGTTTACATCAGCAGTTTGCACCGGTTTCACTAAGTTTGTGCAGTCAAACCAGTGAGGCCCTTTTCTGTGCAGGTGGGGCTTTTTGGAAGAAGTGATTGAATTCACCTTCCTAGTTCAGGGTCTGCAGTGGAATTAGTGCTGTATAATAAAGCTGCTTTTCAGTATGGTTTCCAGGTTCCAGAAAAGGCTATCTTCAGAAAGGGGGTGGTGAATCTCTTTCTTGAGGGGTGGCATCATTTTCTGTAGGTATGATGCTGGCTTTCGATTTCTTTCTGTAGGTGAGGGAAGGATTTGTCATCCTCATCTTTGATACATCATTAATCTTTGACACCACCTTTGGATAATGATATTAATAGGGAAATTTGATGTTTTGTAGTATTTGCTAAATAACTGTAGCAGAATTGTCTTTTACAATGTTCTATGTGTGCTGCAGTGCATGCTATAAAATCCAGGGCAGCAATGGGTTATTTGTTACTGGAAGCTTTAACAAAGGCAACCAGTTGTAAAGTCTGGAATTTCCTTCTTACACACCTGGACGGGTCAGGGCTGAAGTCCTCTCATGGTGTTAGCAGTAATGAAGACTTGTTCTGCTTGGGTAAATATTTTGACAATAGACAGATAGTTTTGCTCCTGGTTGTGCTAATCTTGTACCTTTAACACAGTTTGTTAAAATACTGTGTTTCAAGAGCATAAACATTGATAAAACAAAGCTGATTGTCCCTTGGAATAACTAAGGAAACAAACTCTTGAAGCTCGTTTGTTATGCAGCTTGTAATGGATTTGGGGAGTTAACAGCCTCAGTAGTTGAACTCTGCCTCTTGTATTTGTGTTTTTTCCACAGGTACTTCCTTTCTGACTTTCAGTGCAGATTGAAACTAAAGACCTTGAAGAAAGACGCCTGCGGCCCCTTGCTTGGCAGTAACAATGCTGCAGCGATGAGATTACAGTGAGCCCTTCCTGTGTGGCCTCCATGGGTCCCACTCAACTCAGCACACAGGATCATGGGAAGAGGGTGGCAAGTGTATTTGAGATGGAGGAGGAAGGGCTTTCACTCTTACCTGGCTCAGAAAACCCCCCTGAGCAAGCAGGTATGGAAAAATTCCCACTAAATCCATGCAACCTGAAGGCTGTCCATTCTTTCAGCTGGAAAGATTGATACTTGGCAAAATTTAGTGTGAGCTCTGCTCTGCTTGAGGCACTCAGAGAGAATGGCTAAGAATAGAATCAGCTCTTGATAGCTGAAGATCACTGGGTTTACGCAGGTGATAGATGTGTTGAGTATTTTGCTTACTTGACCTTCCAGAGGCTAGGTCCATGACAGTAAACTGAATTGCTTTTTGATAGCCTTATCAAAACCTGGTGAACAATAAAGCTTTATTACAGGTGACAATACAACAAGTTAGTGATGCAAAGAAATAATAGGTTCTTGCAGATTCATATAATGGGAAGACAATAGAAATTTCCTCTACATATTTCTGGGGTTAACTGAAGTCAAAAGCATATCAGGAAATAATACTGAAATTTTGCAGTTACAATTGCTGCTGACACACACAATCCTGCACTGTTAAACGGTAAGGAGATGTAGGATTATACCTCTGATGGGTAACAGGAAGAACAAGAAAGCACAAGTGAGGTGTCCAACATATAGTTGGCAACCTAATGAAAATATGACAAACAAATGTATCTGTTAAACAGTGAGGCAATGGGCAATCCCTCATATAAAAACAATGATATATATAAATATATATATATATATAAAAATGATCTGAACATTCAGTTAGGACTTACCATTAGAGTAGGAACAAAGACAGTAGTTGAAAGGCAAAGAGATACTAGCCAATAAAAGTCCTTAAAACATATTTAAGGTCAGGAAAAGAAAACAATTCATAAATGTCATATAAAAATGCAAGAACAAAAGCCACAAAATGTGGAAAAAAGTTATTAGATAGGGGATCTAGGAAAGAAGGGGAGGACACTGATGAGAGCTAAAGGTGCAGAGATAGCATTCATGCTTGGTACATTTCAAGTTACTTTGATGTTCTCTCTCACTACAGAAAAAGACAATAATAAACTGTATAGCTAAAATGATCAGTGTTCAGAAATGGAAAATAATTTGCATAAATCAAAGAATAAGCCCGTGTGTCTCAATAGAAGTCCCAGGAATGTTTATGTAATGCCTGAAAGACAGCTAAGAAATCCACAAGGTGAACAGTCTTTGGAAGTCATTAAGTTACTCTGTTTTCCCTCAGAAACATATGACCATGTTTTGAGGCTTTCACAAGGTTATTATACCCATTCATATATGTGCAACGTCAGACTAAGTAATTTGAAATAACTGTAGGCATTGCATAATTTCCTCTTACTAATAGAGTGTGTGAAGAGAAGTACAGAAGAACAAGAGAGGGAAATATCAGAGACTTAACCTTTCTGATGACATTATTCTCCTGTCCTATCTGCAAATAGAAGTGAAGGCCAAAATGAGTGACCTCCAGACCTCTGTAAAGTCTGTGGGATTAAAAATTCAACACCAGGATACTTAAGAAGGCTCTGTGGAGACCTCATAGCAGCCTTCCAGTATCTGAAGGGGGCCTATAGGGATGCTGGGGAGGGACTCTTCATTGGGGACTGTAGTGACAGGACATGGGGTAACGGTTTCAAACTTAAACAGGAGAGGTTTAGATTGGATATAAGGAAGAAATTCTTTCCTGTTAGGGTGGTGAGACACTGGAATGGGTTGCCCAGGGAGGTTGTACATCTCTGGCTGTATTCAAGGCCAGGTTGAATGAAGCCTTGGGTGGCATGGTTTAGTGTGAGGTGTCCCTGCTTATGGCAGGGGGGTTGGAACTAGATGATCTTAAGATCCTTTCCAACCCTAACTATTCTATGATTCTAAGACTGTGAAAACCAATGTGAAGTAAAGGACAGGAATAATTTCCAAGACTGACCTAAAACTCTTTACCATTTCAGGAACTTGAGCAGAATTTTATTTCTGGGATCTAATAGATATAGGTAGAAGTATTAGAGCCATATGTACGAGCATGAGATATGCCATTGTAACCCTGATGCTGATCAGGAAATGCAGCAGCCTTGTCCTGCAAACCAATCCTATGAATTAACTCCACTGTAAAGGCTTTCCAGGCATATCTGGGCATAATCTGAAGATTTATCAAGACATGCTGGTTGTAATCTTTATGAACAGCTGACATAGAAAAATCTATAGTATCTGACATACAGAAAAATACTTGTGCTATGAACTGTGCAAAAGGACATGTCAGATGTCAGCATGGCTAAAATTAAATGGAATTAAAAGAGAGATGGCTAATAGGGAGGGGATACACAAATAACATTGACAAGCATTTGGCTGGAATGCTTGAAGTGAGACACAATGGAGTTTACCAAAGGTGTTTTCAGAAAACACCCAGTGACAAGATGAAGAGCTGTCAGAATAATGTAGGAAGAAGTGGGAGCTACTCCACAACACCATCTGAAATGTGAGGCTGTAGTGAAGGCTCTGTGTTCCAGATGGAATAATAAGATTTAGTAAATGAACAGTCAGTATGAGTGTGCTTCAATTTTAGGAATGAAGAATGCTCCTCATTGAAGAAATGAAGAAGAAACAAAGGCTTTGGGGTTCCAAATGTTCACACGGCTTGTGCAGTGTGCTGCTTGCCCCTAACACCACCAAATTGCTGTCTTCCGTCTTGACAGTTTCCCCAAGTGTTCCAGTTACAAGGATTGCCTATTGAGTCTGCTTTTTGCAGGGTCATAATTTCAGCACTGGTTTTCTGTCACAATTTGATTCCTTATCCTTGTGTGTGAGTGTGGCAAGGAATAGAAGTAAGAGAACTGGAGGTAAATTCTGTGTGTTTGGGAAATAGTGGGTTTGCGTGAACCCTATTGGTTCTTGTCAGGAGTGGGGCAGTCAGCTGCAGACACCGTGCTTCCCTCACATGTGTGGGTTTTCTTTTCTTTCTCCCTCTTTTGCCTTGGTACTGTTCGTTTGGTAGAAAATCCCCCCCTGAAGCGGAAGAAGGGCCCAGCGCCAAAGATGCTGGGCAATGAAGTGTGCAGCGTGTGTGGGGACAAGGCCTCCGGCTTCCACTACAACGTGCTCAGCTGTGAAGGCTGCAAGGGCTTCTTCCGCCGCAGTGTCATCAAGGGTGCGCAGTATGTCTGCAAGAACGGCGGCAAGTGTGAGATGGACATGTACATGCGGCGCAAGTGCCAGGAGTGCCGGCTGCGCAAGTGCCAGGAGGCGGGAATGCGGGAGCAGTGTGAGTGTGGGAAGTGGTGGTGGCGGGAGCACAGTGGTGTTGGGGCAGGAGGTGTGTCAGCATGGGTCGGGGTGAAAAGAAGGGGGCAATGTGAGTGCTTGGGGGTCACATGCGGGCTGGAATGCACATGGAAATCACTGAGCTTATAGCAAGAATCATAGAATCATAGAATAATTAGGGTTGGAAAGGACCTTAAGATCATCCAGTTCCAACCCCCCTGCCATGGGCAGGGACACCTCACACTAAACCATGCCACCCAAGGCTCTGTCCAACCTGGCCTTGAACACTGCCAGGAATGGAGCATTCACAACCTCCCTGGGGAACCCATTCCAGTGCCTCACCACCCTTACAGTAAAGAATTTCTTCCTTATATCCAATCTAAACCTCCCCTGTTTAAGTTTGAACCCGTTACCCCTTGTCCTGTCACTACAGTCCCTAATGAAGAGCCCCTCCCCAGCACGCTATAGGCCCCCTGCAGATACTGGAAGGCTGCTCTGAGGTCTCCACGCAGCCTTCTCCAGGCTGAACGGCCCCAGGTTTCCCAGCCTGTCTTCATACGGGAGATGCTCCAGTCCCCTGATCATCCTCGTGGCCTCCTCTGGACTTGTTCCAACAGCTCCATGTCCTTTTTATGTTGAGGACATCAGAATCATGTGGAGAGGTGAGGCTCTTGGTGGAACGCCACCAGTGTGCTGAGAGCCCCAGTCCTGCTGTATGCCTGGTAAGAACGTGTGGAACATGACATCAGAGGAGAGAGACTTGCAGCCAAGTTTTAAGTATTCTTCAGTATACTGTCAACTGTATTGGTAAACTTGGGCTTCTGTCTTGTGATCGGGACTGCAAAGTTGCTCACTGTTCTCTTTGAACAGGCACTTCCCTTTGCCTTGTGCTGTGATCTTGTGACAGAGGTCAAGGGCAGCACCAGAGCACTGCAGCTGTGTTTGTGCAGGCCTGATCTCGTTGCTCCCTCTGCTATTTTTCTCACACAAGCCATAAAGCTGCTGTTTCTGAATATTCAACAGCGTTCCTCTTGCGTAGCCCTCTTCAGCCAAGGCATCTGGGTTTCATCCCTTTGTTGACCAAGGCTAACCAAATGGATGCTTGGTTAACATTAAATCCGTATGAAGTCTCCTCTGGCATCCTCACCCGGAACAGTGAGGAACAGAGGGTATTTCAGAAACATCTTATAAAAACAGTTTGCAAAAAGTGAGTCCTGCTGAGCTGCAAGGCTGCTTATCCACCTTGCTAACCTTCTATTGCAGGTAGATAGCAGAGAGCCTCATTTCTGTCTTTACTCATTGTCTTATGTCGAAGACAGCTCTGGAGAATTAGGCCAAAAGGAATCTTTGAGTTATTAGCAAGTGCTCAGCAATTCTTGTCGACACTGTAATCCCACTGCAAATTCGTCTTGTTAATCTTGACAGAAACCAAGGGCTTTTTCCTCCAGTTGTTTCACTTGGAAGCTCATTCCAGAACTTCCCTCTACTAATTGTTGGAAACATTCTTCTAATTCCCAGGCTGAAGTTATTCATGGCCACTTTATTGTTCTTAAGCCAGTGTGAACCATGAGGTTAAATAGTTCCTTTATGGCAAACTAATGAACTTAGATGCTCTGAATTAGGATGGTGTAGAAGCTTGCACGTAGGCAGTTTTCGGCATTCAGTAATATCTGATTAACTTGTTACTCAGATACAAATTCTTCGGGCATCTGAGTCCAAAGATGAGGGACTGTATTCACTTGGATCAATTACTTTCCTTCTTAAACTAACATGGTGACTAGCATTCTCTAATTTTACAGATCCCCCTTAGTTTGGTAATTGTATTGGATATTCTTGGCTGTTAGAATTGGTGTTTTTGTGTGTGTGCATACCTCTGTGTGCATCTTCCCTGTTGGAAGTCGGGGATAAAGGTTACCCTCAGCTTGAATGTGCCATGTTCTTCCATCTTTCCCTCCAGTCCTGAGGACTGGACTGTCCATTTCAGAATGCTCTCTCACAGTAGATCTTCATTTCTTGCCTTCATGTTTAATATAATCCTTTTAAGAAGTGCATGTATATACTTATTCAGTTTGGGGGCCTGCCTTCATTTTTAGCTTTGTTCCTGAAGATGTGTGGTAGTTCGTTTGTTTTTATCCCAAGCAGTCCCTTTTCTTCTTTTTGTTCATTCATCACTAACAGGATGGTTTTCTTGAAGACAGTCCTTGAATCCAGGTCTGTCTGGTAGTTTCCTGGGTTTTTTGGGTGCAGCTTGCAGATATTTTTTGCAGCTTTGACATAAACAACAAACCTCCTCTATATTCTACGTGATGAATTCTTTTCGTTAACTCAGCTGCAGGCTGTTAACAGGCCTGTATATTGAGATTAGCTAATGAGCAGATTTTCACAACACATGCCTCTGAATTATTTTACTCCTTACAATGATAGCAGAGTGCCTTATTAGTGTGCTTGCTGAATGACATACCTTTGACCTCATAACTGACTTACAGCCTTACTGAAGGACTTGCGGTCCTTGGTACGTTTTATGCCAAGCTATTCTGTTATCATCTTGCAGTGTGTTACTATTCTACAGTTTGGTGCAGATGGGCTGTGTAGAAAATTGTTCTTTCACTCTTGGACTCCATCCAGTACTGACTGTGACCTCTCAAGAGGAAGATGAAATGACACAAGTTGTTAATTTAGCAATATCGGGAAAAGATGCAACAGCAGAATAATATAAAATCCAGTGGACACACCATGGCATGTCAAGAGAACACCTGTTGGAATCTGTTAGAACATGACATTTTGGGGAATTGCTCAATGGGAAAAGTCACTGTTATCTTTTTGAGATTGTGAAGGGAGCGTCTGTTCTTCATGAACACTTTGCAGGACAATATGAAGTGAAGGCAATGGAACAACTTGAAGTGGGGAAAAGAGGGAGAAACAAATGAGCAGTATCATTGCTGTCTGTGTTGTGTACACTCATATGCACCGGATACAGGCAGCTGTGATCTCTGCCTATCCATCCACAGCATGTTACCCTGTGTTCAGTGTGGTTTCCAGTGTGCTTGTATGTCATGATTGATCTCTGGCTGTTCCTTCTTTAGATGTTCTGTCTGAAGAACAGATCCGACTGAAGAAAATGAAGAAGCAGGAAGATGATCAGGCTCGGACAGTAGTGGTGCGTCCAAACCCTCCGAATCCGCCAAGTCCTTCCCACAAGCTGACCCCTGAACAGTTAAGCATGATAAAGAAGCTTGTGGCTGCTCAGCAGCAGTGCAACCAGCGCTCATTCACTGACAGGCTCAAAGTGACGGTAAAAACTCTTCCAGTGTTCTCAAAATCAGAAAAAGTTTGGGGAGTTGGGTTTGTGGGTAAATTATGTGGGAGAATAGATATACTTTAGGTATTGCATCTATGGGCTGAAGTTCTGTAAAGAATAGCAAAGGATGATAATGCTTCAATGTGTCTCATTTTCTTTCTCTGTTCACTTCATCTTCTCATCTTTCTGCCCTGGCTTCATCTTTCACATACACCTTCTCTTCCCATTCCCACAGCCATGGCCGCAGGTTCCAGACCCTAATAACCGTGAAGCAAGGCAGCAGCGTTTTGCTCACTTCACAGAACTTGCAATTATCTCTGTGCAAGAGATTGTGGACTTTGCCAAGCAACTACCTGGCTTCCTGGAGCTCACTAGGGAAGATCAGATCGCTTTATTGAAGACGTCTACCATAGAGGTGAGAGTTTGGCTCCTCCACAATACACAGTAGCAGAGAGAAAAGAATCTGGACTATTCACGTGGTTCCATCCCATTTTGGGGGATGGCAAGCTGAAGGACCTCAGCTGCAGGACCATTACTGCAATGCCTGGCTATAGGGCCATGGAGAAGAATGAGGCAAGAGCCTTGGTAGTGGTAAGCAGGATTTTCCCCCTTCCCTGAAGCTGATACCACAAAGGATGCGGTAGAATTTGGTTTTGGGTTTTGGTTGGTTGGTTGGTTGGTTGTTTTTTTCCTCCAGAGATGCTCTGACACTCCACAAATTACTGATATTGTAATGTTCTTCTGTGTTTTCAAACCAAGTAAATCTGTTTCTGGTTTCAGGTAATGTTGTTGGAGACATCTCGGCGCTACAATCCAGAGATTGAGAGCATCACCTTTCTTAAGGACCTGAGCTATAATCGGGATGACTTCGCCAAAGCAGGTGGTGCATTAGACAGGTGTTTCTTCCTTCCCTGTGTCTTGTGTTCTTTCATCTTTTCTGTTTTAATGGGAGCTGCTGAGGCATTAAAACTGAAGTCAGATGAGAGGTTGAGAACACGACCAGACCAATAGCCCCACAAACCCTTGTTTTGCCTTTAACATGTGATACTCGCTTAGTTCATGTCTCTTTCTTTAGGTGTAAGCTTTATTTGGGAAAATTGGACTCTTATGGCACTAAAATCTTTCTGTAAGTGTGTACCTAGGGCTAGCAAGTGGTGTGAGCTTCCTTGCTCATGGAGATCTGATGTAGACATGTAGTCTTAAAGCCATATCAGGTAACAGTAAATCAAACTCCAGTCTTCTCTCCTTTGCAAGTACATTACTTGCTCATCTGGATGCATGCTTTGAATGGTGACATTAGTGTGATTACACTTCAGTTGATCTGAAGTCTATACTGTGCACTGAAGATCCCTGCAAGAGTGCTTTAGTCATGTCAGCAGCTCAGTATGTGAAGGTCTGTGGTGATGTCGTTTCTGAAGTCTGTTTTTCCATGAGCAATGCGTGTGTGTAATTTCCAGTGGAGTAACAGAAAGTGTGTATCCAGCATTTCTGGAAATCAGACTTTGGTTGTCTTTTGTGTGACTTTGATTCCTTGGGTAACTGGGTTACCACTTACACTTGAGATGGGGTTTATATACAAGTTTCGTCTTTGATGGTCTTCCTGATGGTCTTTCTTCAGATTATTAGGAAGGCAAAATGCAAGCAGCCAGAAAGATTCCCTGCATCTTGTTCATCCTTCTCTGATGTAGTTGTGCTGCAGAAAATTAGAAACTTGGATGCTTTTTGGAGGGAAAGGCCTAAAGTTTTCAGCATGATTGTATAGCACAGAGATTTGATTTGATAGTGGCTTCTGTATGTTGCAAAAATAATATCAGTGCATTTCTGGCTGTCTGCCTTTATCAAAAGAGGTAATTGGAAGCGTAAGTGAGGCTCTGCCTCAGCTCTCCCAGCTTTCTGAGCTGAAGGAAATAGCATAGTTCAGACTTATTGGAACTATGTATTTTCAGCTCAGACAAGCTTCAGATGAGCTTTAATCCCTGGAGTATGGGATCAAAGCTTTGAAAAGCAGGAGGATTTGAAGGAAGTGGCATGAAAAGCAAGAGGGTTTGAAGGAAGTGGTGTGAAAATCAAGAGGGTTTGAAGGAAGTGGTGTGAAAAGCAAGAGGGTTTGAAGGAAGTGATAGTGTGAGAGTGGAAAGCATAGACATTGTATGTGTGGGCTTCTGACTTTCTGACAGACTTACCTGATAGTTGGTTTCATGTTCCTTTAGCTGTTGCCTGGTAGTGTGCTGTGAGGCATTTAAGGCTTTAAGAGAAACCATAAGTAGTGTCATTTTACAGTTAGAGCCTGACTCCTCACTTACTGTTGTTGGTGCTCACCTGTGGTAGTGGGATGTAAAGGGAGATTTCCACCACACTTGGAATCTAACATTAGAGTTTTTCCCTGCCTTCCTGTCCTTCCCACTCTCTGGCATACCGCAGTGGGTTTCTGGCAGCTTATTCCATGAGGGAAACCACTGCCTCACGTTGTTCCCTTCTGTTTGCTGCAGGTCTGCAGTTTGAGTTCATTAACCCCATCTTTGAGTTCTCAAAGGGAATGAATGAGCTACAGCTGAACGATGCCGAATATGCACTTTTAATCGCCATCAACATTTTCTCTGCAGGTAAAAAGCCAAGGAGATCTGAAGAGCTGCAGCAGTGAGTCAGAGGGCAAAGAAATTAGAGTTTAGGAAGGTCATAAGCTGAAGAGGAGTAATAGAGGGTATGTAAGGTCTAGTGATAAAAGGAGTGTGTTACT
The DNA here is from genome assembly GCA_002631895.1 of Agapornis roseicollis. Lineage (NCBI taxonomy): Eukaryota > Metazoa > Chordata > Aves > Psittaciformes > Psittacidae > Agapornis > Agapornis roseicollis. The sequence continues at coordinate 18,047 of NDXB01003358.1, read as the reverse complement.
ACTTCTGCTTAGGGTATTCATTGTATTATGAATTTTCTAGTTCCACCTCCAAAGGAAATAAGATTCCCCACTGCTGGAAAAGTGTATATTAAAATCAGGTGATATTTATCTTCCTCATTTAGAAACTGCTATTTCACTGTCCCATTAATGTACTCTGCACACTTCTTGCATGAATTGGGTCACACAGCAGGAGTGACATCTAGTGGCACCTTCTCATCTTCACTGGGGCAGGAACGTGAGAGCAGACACTGATGTGATGCTGTGTGGTCCCTCTAACCCTCCACCTCTCTAGGAGTCAGATCAGGCTCCACAGGTGCCATCACTGAGAAAGAACAGGTACAGAAAATAGATATAGGTGCTTCAGTCATGGAGAACTCTCCCACTGTGCCGGGTGAATTCTAGATGAGGTTTTTGGGGAGAACCCGTACTGAGGGACTGGGGTTAGGCAGTGATGTTCAGTGAAGTTGCCTGAGGCCATCTACTTACTTGTAATGTGCTTTTTGGCAGACCGACCGAATGTGCAGGACCAGTCCCTGGTGGAGAGGCTGCAGCACACCTATGTGGAAGCCCTTCATTCTTACATTTGTATTAACAGACCAAATGTAAGTGCCTGACCAGAACATCTCCAAAAAAGATGCAAACTGATTTTGTGTTTATGCAGGCACAGTTCCTGTGGTACTGTCCATAACAGGTCTCTTGCTGCCTGTGCTGTTACTTTTGTCCCTTCTGTAGCTGTTTGACAGCAGATGTAAATGCAGGATTTGTGAGCTCTCACAGCCTTCTGTCCTGTAGTATATTACATAGTTTAGCCAGCATGGAAAGTCTGGAGTTTCAGGACATGGTGTAGTATTCTATGTCAGGGGAGATCTTGGAGCAGCTTCCAGTGCCTAATGGGAGCTTACAAGAAATCTGGAGAGGGAATTTTTACAAGGGCATGTAGGGACAGGACAAAGAGGAATGGCTTTAACCTGACAGAGGGAAGATTTACATTAGATACTGGGAAAAAATTCTTCCCTGTGAGGGTGCTGAGGTGCTGGCACAGGGTGACCAGTGAAGCTGTGGCTGCCCCATCCCTGGCAGTGTTCAAGGCCAGACTGGAGCAACCTCGTTTAGTGAGAGATGTCTGGGCCCATTGGCAGGGGGTTGGAAATGGATGATCTTTAAGTTCCCTTACAGCCCAAACCATTCTACCTCATGATTTGTGTTCTTCCAGACTGTCACCTCCTGGATCATGCTGAGTTTAGAGGAAGTCAGGATTGTGGTTACAGTGCATCATGTGGTGTGGTGATTTTATTTATCTTTTAACCAAGTTTAAGTGTGACTTTGCTAACAGCTGCTCATTTGTCTGCCTCTGCAGGACCGCCTGATGTTTCCACGGATGTTAATGAAGTTGGTCAGTCTTCGGACACTGAGCAGTGTCCACTCTGAACAGGTGTTTGCCCTTCGGCTGCAGGACAAGAAACTCCCTCCCCTGCTCTCAGAAATCTGGGATGTGCATGAGTGACCGCATGCTCCCAGGGCACTGACGTGCTGATATAATGCCATCTCCCAGCCTTTGCTAATGAGAAGCCAGCTTTCCCTCTCCAAAGCACTGAACTCTGGGCTCAGCAGTGCAGGGAGTGATGAGCCTGGGGTTTCAGTGTTGTCATGAGACTATTCAGGAGGCAGCTGGGGTAGATCAGAATGGGGGGGGTTGGTTTTAATGTAGTGCCCATAGCCCAAAGGAATGACATGAAACATCTGAACATGGTAGAAATGAAGACCTTACCCCATCATACACTTCCTCCTTCTGAGTCTTTCTCTTCTCTAAGCATGTCTTGAGGGTTTGCCCATTGATACTCTCCTTCCTCTTGTTGATTATGAAAATACATTTGCAGGAACTTGCCAAACCTTCTCTACTGAGAGTAACCCAGCTAAAAAGGCTTCTGCAGGGTCCCCAGTGTAGCTGGATCTGAGGAGCTCAGGGAAGTCAATGTGGATGTTCTGGGGGTTTCACTGGGTTTCCTATAAATAAAATCTCTTGTATGTGCTGCCCTTTACGATTCCAAGAGAAGTAGCTTGTTATTTCTGTATTATGAGACTTCATCTCTAGAGCTGCCCTTTCATTCCAGCCCTCCTTTGGAAAATGGATTCCTCTAATATGTAGTGCCCTTCATCTAACAAGGAGGTCCTCTGGATAGGGAACGTTTGTAAATCAGAAAGGTGTCAGGCATAAAGTAGTGGACTATTTTTTTACTGTAATACAAGACAGTTTTATCTCATGGTGGTTCTCAGCCAGTTCACTCTACCTTTGAGTTGCTAACAGCTGGAAACTGTAGTTCCAAACAAATCAGGGCATAGATTTTATCTTTAGGGGTGGAACAGAAGAAAGATAGGTAGGAAGGACTGGTGCCTAGGCAAGGTAGGTGTGGTGGAAGGATCTTAAAAATTTCCAAGAATTTGGAGCATGTGGTATGTGTTCCAAGGTAGGTGTTAAGATGTATTGGCCAAGGAGAGAGGACACACTGCATTTGGTGAAATACGTGGGCATTGCATAAACTGGGGGCTGCACAACTTCCAGATCATGGGCTGCAAGAATACTGAGTGTAACCAGATCTGTCTTCTTGCTTTTGCCAAAGTCTTTCCAAGGTACTTGCTCAAGGTTTTAGTGATGGTCATGGGACATGACGGTCCCTCCTGTATGAGGAGTGCCAACTGCTTTAGGACACTTGGGTCTTGTATCCTTCACTCTGGGCACTGTGAGATCCACACTGGATTTATGTCCCAAGTTCATAAGTATCCACATCCATAAGTATTCTAGGATTTACACCAATATTTTGTTTGCCAGAAGAGAAATATTACTCTTGTAAAACCCGTTCCTTCTTTTCTAAGAAACAACACCTTATGGCTGATCTCAGAGATGTAACCTTTAGTATCCTGGTAGCTTGGTCTCATGAGTCTTCTCTGTGATAGGGGTCTATGTTTGCTTGCCCGGTGAGCATCCCAAGAGCCGAGGTTCACATGGCTCATTTTTTGTTTGTTTGTTTGTTTTTTGGTTGGTTTATTATTTTTTTGGCTGTGTATCTGAGCGCTATGCCCGTGGTGAGGGTATCGTGTCCATTTTGCACTTGAGGTTGGTCCCCTGCCACTGGCCTTCACTCTGCACCTTTGTAAAGCATTTGTAACAATCTGTAAAATAATCTGTTGTTTTTTATAACTCATTGCAATTGCAAAAATTCATGTTTAAATCTGTATTTTTAACTAATCTGTTTGAGAAATGTTAATGTTTATATAAAAGAATAAAGCCTAATACGGGATTTTGACATTCGCTGATGTGCTGTCATTAGTCTGGAGGAGGATGGAATAAGTTCTTGATGCAACAAGCTCAAAGCTGATAAAGTGAATATGTAGGCTGGGGAAAATATGTAGGTGGTGGAAAAGAAATAGCAGTGCAATCCCGTGCACTTTTGGCCTCTGAGATTTTAGCTCCCTATGCACCATGCTGTGTATGTCTGAGTAGGAGTCCAGTGTGCCCCTGGCTGTTGAGTGGATTTCAGTGAGATTCTGTAGCCTGTACCTGACATGAGTACATCAGAAATGATTAGCACAGGAGAAGAACAGGAGTAGCTATCCACATGCATTACCTCGAAGGGAAGAGCAGAAGGGGGGAAGCAGAGAGCCGTCCAGCATTAGCTGCTTTCCAGGCGCTTGGCATGCAACGAGGATTGTCGATTCAGCAAAGCTCCACACCACCGGCTGCTCTGGTGAAGCCTCTGCATTACTCCAGAGTATAAACTTTAAACTACTCCACTAGAGGAAGAGGTAATAGAGAATAGGCTTACAGGAGGCTGCAGTGGGGTATGAAGTGGGGAGTAACGAGCAGAGCTCTAGGGCTCAAGGCAGCCCTGGGTGGATTAGAGGGCAGCTGGACCCTGCTCAGAGGATTTGCTAAAGAATGAGGCTGTCAACAGTGAAAAGAGGCAGTGGCAAGGAAGCTGCAGCTTCATTTTTAGCTTCATTTTGAGCAGTATCTCTTTAATTTTAAGATGGAAAACTGCATGTATATTTGAGGGGTTCACAAGATACAACCTGTGACATTGCTCTTTGATGGCAGTGGTGAAAGTGGTGATTTTCTTGGGCTCTGGCTTCTCCAACCCTTCTCATTATCATGTAATCAAATATAAACTCCTTGTCTACATATTCACATTCTCTTTCACTGTAAGTGCAAATCAGCACAGAATTATTCCTTTTGTTGTACAGCAGCTTCCTGGGTTAGCCCAGGCAGCTCAAATAAGCAGGTTTAGTGGAAGAACCTCCCTGGAGAGCAGTGGTGCTTTGTACTTTTCTATTCGCAAAATGCTACCTAGGGTTGAGACTCAGTCCTGCTGCTCTAAGGCTCTGTGCCCTTACCTGTTTCAAATTACTACTGTTAACTTGGCCACTGGAGAAATCATGGATGCTTGAACTACAGCATCGGTGGTGTTCTCTATTGGCTGTGCCCTTGTGCAATGTCTGTGTTTGCTCATGAACTATTTGGATCAACAGGGGAAGAAAGGATGGGTGTACTTCTGAAATCTCAATTCCTCTACAATGGGAAGAGCATTCATGTGGAATATCAAATCAAGTATTTTACTGTTTTGCACTTTAAATGGTTTGGGTTTTTTTTAAAACCATTGTGATAGCTGTGATAATTTTGGTTGCATTTTGGGTTTATTTTAGTGCTTTTTTGTTACTAAATTATTTGGTTGCACAGCGTGCTGGTTCATAGGAGCAGGGAAAGAATTAACCCAGCCCTCCACCCCCACCTCCCATCTATCTCAAGCTTTTAATAACCAAATTCTCATTTCATTGTATGAAGCCAGTATCAAATTGATAATGTGAATATGATATGGTAATGGATATGAAGCAAGTAAAAGGCTGAGAGCACACAGTGCTGTCCTTGGTGTAAGATAGTGTTTCTCATCCATGTGGCCATTGCTGGCCCTGCTTGTCTGGAGCCAGGCTTTGCTGTGGGGAACAGCAGAGGGACCTGGGTGTGTGTGTGTCAGTCTGGAGAACAGAAGGCTCAGGGGGCACCTTATCGCTCTCTACAACTGCCTGAAAGGAGATTGAGTGAGGTGGGGTTGGTCTCTTCTCCCAAGTAACAAGTGATGGGACAAGAGGAAATGGCCTCAGGTTGTGCCAGGGGAAGATTAGGTTGGGTATCAGGAAAAAGTTCTGCATTGAAACAGCGTTCAAGCATTGGAACAGGCTGCCCAGGGCAGTGATGGAGTCACCGTCCCTGGAGGAGTTTACACACAGTGTAGATGAGCCGTCAGTGACATGTTTTAATGGTGGCTTTGGTGGTGCTGAGGTAACAATTGGACTTGATGATCTTCAACTTCTTTTCAGATCTGGTTGATTCTGTAATTCTATGATTTCCCTTCTGTTTGCCAAGAGAGGTTTTAACGCAGTAATTTAACGCTCCCAAGTGGCAGGTATGTCACAGGTAACCTACACACAGCCTGTCTGCGGAGCCACTCTCCTTGCCCGCCATCTTCTCTCCCGCGCTCCCTCCCTCACAGCGCTCCTCCGCTCCTTAACCCGCAGCGCTCCCCTGCGGGAGGCTGCCGAAAGTGCTTTCACCTTTCCTTCCCTCCCCGCCGTCGGTACGAGTGGTTCGCTCCGCTCTTCCTTTCCTCCCTGCGAGAGGCGGTGGTGCGTTCCGCTCCTGGCGCTCGATGCGGAACTGGACGGGCGGCGCAGAGCGGCCGGGGGCGGTGGCAGGTGAGCGGGGACCGGGGCCGGGGCCGGGTCAGCACGCAGGCGGCGGAGTGCGCGACCGTACGTGCGTGCACACACATGCCAAGAGCGGGGTCAGGCAGGACAGCGCGGAGCCCGCCCGGTCGGCGGTGCCTGAGGTGATCCGAGCACGGACAGCTGCGGTATGGTCCCCCCCTGCCCGCCCGCCCGCCTGCCTCACGCTTCCCCGCAGCCGCTCGGCGCCGTGGTTATGCTCGGGTACGGCGAGCCCTTCCGCAAGGTCACTGCGGGAGGAGGCAGAGGTGCGGGGAGGGAGCGGGGCCGGCCGAGCTCTGCTCCATCCTCCTGGGGCCGCGCTGTAGCGCTTTGCTCCGGCGGCGGTGGAGCGGTCCCCGGCCGGGAGCGGGCAGCAGCACCTGAGAGGGGTCTTTTGCGGGTTACGCCGCCGTCCCCCACACGGGAAATGGTGTGATCGGCCGGGGAGGGGGCACGGCCGGCGGCGCTGTGAGGGCACAGCGGGCCCGGGCCCGTGCCTCCCGCCGGCTTCTCCTCGCTCCCTGCCGGGAGGAAGCGGGCAAGACAATTAGGACAGGTAGAAAAGAGTCCCCCCTCTTCCCGCTTTGAAGAGGTGGGGTGTGCAGCGTTGGGAAGGGATTGCTGCAGTGATGTGACTGGAAAGGTGTTTTTACTCCTTGGTTTGTAAACAGAAGATCTTGTTACTCCCCGAGACAATAGAATAGGAAATCGACTTTATACTAGTCAATTTCTTAGCATCTAACCCTCAGAAACGGGTGTCAGCGCCTTGCCGTGGTGCTCACGTTTATTTTCAGGCAGAAAAAGCTTGGTCTGTATTACTGTTCGATAAAGAAGCACTTAGAGAAATGATAAGCCTTGGAGGAAACTGGTTTGTTGGCTTTCTTCTCTCCCTTTTCTCCCTGAACTTGCCCCACTGTTGTCAGACATACACAAAATAACATGCATGATAAATTCTTAGCCCCATGGAGATGGGGTTAGGACATATGCATCTGGCAATCCGTTCCGCTTGCCCTAGGCAAGCCAGCCATTTTCTCTATGTTCAGTGTAACTCTGGGTCAGCATTTCTTTTGGTGTGCTCTCAAGTGTCCTTGCTGTGTTCTTTGCAGCATCACTTATCTGCAAAAAGGATGTTACTGATAGACAGAAGCAAGGGGAAGGAAGATGTGGGGTCCTGAGGGTCACATAACTAAAGCAAAGGCATCCAAATATAGGTTATTTGGGAAGTGTCTCCATTTTTGGACTTCATACTGCTTGAACCTTGGGAACTGTTTTGGATGGGCACGTAAAATACTTGCTGTATTCAGCACTAGTGGAAACCTGCAATCTTGACACATCAGAGAGAGCAACTCTGACATCTAATATAGCTAAAATGCAGGGTTTGTAAGATCTAATCGGGCCATCCATTCATAGTGTGTTATGTAATGCTGAACTGATCTATCATTCCAGCTATAAAATAGTTGTTTTGCTTTACTGTAGTATCGTTAGAAGATGCATAAGTCTTGGACCCAATTTAATATACCCTGGAATTATACACTCATGAATCATCTTACTGTGTATTTAATAAAATGCAGAATCATCAACCAGTCTTTAAAATGCTTTTGTTTGAAAAATAATAGTCTTGTTAGTGTTAAAAGATCTTGTACATGCTATGTAATGGTGCTGCAATTGTATCATAAGTCTGGAGTTTGGTGTTTTTACCAAATGAGAGCTTTCTCTAAGCTTCAGAGTCCTATTCCATGTCCTGCTGAACCCAGGACACTGCCTTAGCTTCCACACAGGAAAAACAGTTCTAGATTTGGTTGGATGAAACCTTGTGTGGCATGATTTATGTGAGGTGTCCCTGCCTATGGCAGGGGTGTTGGAACTGGATGATCTTAAGGTACTTTCCAACCCTAACTATTCTATGATTCTGTGATTTACTGGATGAGCAAAAAGGAAAATAACATCCACACTGGAAGAATGTTGTCCATATCAAATGTGTAATATGGTCAATATATATTTTCATGCTGTATGGATTATATGCCAGAGCAATGGATGAAGAAGAGCCAAAGGCTGTGTAGCAACTGGCAAAAAAAATAGGTGTTCTGAAGTTTTTATGGAAAAAACACAGTAGATATTCTAAAGGCCAAACCTTTTCTTCAGCCTTGATACCATCTTGTAGCTCTTCTGAAAGCAGAGAGGGGGTGTATGTGATGAAGTCCAAATTCAGTCTCTCTCAGAAGGATTTTGGAGATGGGAGAACAAAAGGTTTGAGGATTTTTATCACTAAGCCTTGCCAACCTATTAGCCAAATTAGCTTTGTACTTTTAGAGTAGCAGGAATGATGGTTCAGCAGAAATAGCAAAGGCATCAGTGCATCTGATCTTACTGAAACGCTTGTGTCATTTCCCTAAATTAAATGAACGTTGTCTTGATTTTATCTGGCTTGGGGTGAGGGACACAGAGGCTCATCATTTATAGCTTTTTCCCCTATCCTCTCAAGCCATACCAAATATTCCAGTTGGGTATAGACAGGACATACTAGACATACCTTTGGCAAGATGTTCGGTTTGGTCTGCTCAGTATCTTTTGCAATGAGTCATTTGAAAAAACAAATACTTATGCCAATTTCTAGTATTAAATTAGCAAATCACAAGTACTGCTGAATTTGCAGAGAACAAATCTCTTCCCAGTTTTTAATGTACAGCACTTGAGCTGATAGATTTCCCCTGATACTTCTTCCCAGATACATTTGTTAGAGAAATTACTTTCTTTTGGGGGGAGGAAATACTGTTAGAGATTTAGTGTGTGAGAATGAATAACAAGAGTTATTATATAAACTTCAGTGTCTTGGCTCACATCTCACGCTATAGTTTTTTATCTAGGTTGGTAGTGCCATCATGCTCACAAGGCGGAAATGGATACTTTTGTATTAAAACCAATTGCAGAGTTGAATATTTCAATTACTTTCCATGAGGAAGGAACTGGAGCCAGGCAATGCATAAGTTACAACCCAGATTAGTTCCTGCAAATCTCCTTTGGCCCTATTGTGCCAGCATTTAAGATGTACTGCATTACATTTCTGGGCAGCCCCTCAGTGGAAAGGCTTTGACGTAGCTATTCAAGGCACTAGTAGAAAATACAGAATGCAGCTACTGATTAGGGATTAGCAGCAATGAGGAAAGGATTTAGAAACAAGAATGAAGGAGCTTGATATGCAAGCTTGATATGTTTCCCCAGCTGAAACATTCTCCATCTAGCTCAAGGTATAAATTTTCATGAAGGAAAAGCATCGTTGGTGACCTAAACAAGACGCAAAGTGAAATACAAATGAGCAGCTTGAGGCATCCATTGAAAGGGAATGTTTTTTTGAGTGTGATAATCTGTTATTCTGTGGAACAACTGTGATATTTCTTTTGATGATGGAAAGGTTTGCTGCTTTTCCTTCTCCACCTCAGGAGCTATGAAAAATGGTTAGGATGACCTCCTGTTCACTCTCTGTAACCCAGGCTGTGTAATTCAGCTGGTCTTTGCTCTCCTGTCTGAACTAGAAAATAATTTTAGAGCCATTAGATTTTCTGTCACTGAGGCCTTTAAACCTCTCATGACCACATGGAATTACTGTTGATGGTTGAGGGACATGCTCATGATTTGTCTTTTGGAACATAGAATAGCCAACTGAAACACCAAACCCAGCAAATTGGGTTGGAAGAAATGACCCATATACAGCCAGGAGCTCTGAAATCTCTTTATAGCAGGGACCTCTCCAAAGGCTTTGCCTTTTGGTGCCCAGAAACCATGGAATTATGAGAGGTTGCATTTACTGCTAGTCGCAGGACCCTTGCAGTCAAGAGCTGCTTGCATATGCCTAAATTACCTATGCAGTTCCCATGCAGTGGCATTGTGGTTAAATGAGAGACTTGTGTTTCCAGGTCCCTGTGAGAAATAATGCATCACCAGAGCAGGAAGGAACAAAGTTTCATGGTTTTCTGTTTCTCCCACAGCCTTGAATATTTCACAGCAGCTCAAAAAAGGGTTGGTGGTGATGTTGCCTTTGATGTATTCTGTAATGTTTGTCAGCTCTCTCCTTTTTGTTTTGGTTGTAGTTAATTTCCAGACAGCTCTCCTAAGCCCTGTTTGTCATAATCAGGAAATTAACCTTTTTATTTTTACACAGGGGACAAAGAGACCCAGACTGACAGTGATCTGTCTGATGACTTCCAGGAACTGTGTCTGTTTTATGAGCAGTGCAGCCTTTATTGTCATAGAATCGTAGAATGGTTTGGGTTGGAAGGGACCTTAAAGCTCACTCAGTTCCAACCCCGTGCCATGGGCAGGGACACCTTCCACTACAACAGGTTGCTCCAACCTGACTGGTCTTAAACACTGCCAGGCATGGGGCAATCACAACTTCTGCGGGTGCCCTATGCCAGTGCCTCAGCACCCTCACAGAGAAGAATTTCTTCCTAATGTCTAACCTAAATCTCCCCTCTGTCAGTTTCATTTTCTTAATCTATTCCTTTGTCACATAGAATCACAGAATGGTGTGGGTTGGAAGGCACCTTTAAGCATCTGCGAGTTCAGCACCATGGTTGTGTCCTACAGTATATTGTAACTGAATTTGCTACTGTCAGTAGCAATGTCTGATCTTCTTGCCCATAGCTTTGATAGCAGCTTCCCTGGATCTCTTCTTGCCTGGGTATCTTGTACTTGCTCTGGAAAGGCTGTTCTAGCAGGGGATGGGGAGTCCTGCTTCTGCCTGTTTGCATCTCATCAGATAGCAGGAGGGGAGGAGTGCTTTTTGTTATAAAGATGATTAAGACTCAAACGTGGTATTCACCAAAACTTATATCATGCATGAACACTGAATCACTTTGCTGCTTGGTCTGTTTCCACTAGATAGTGGTTAAACTGTGCTCTGCTGGAGCTGGGCTGGGCATGCTCATTCTGTCCTCTAGGCGACCTAATTCTCTCATTCCCTTCAGACATAGCCATCAGGTGTTGTGTTTCCCTCCTCCCTTTGCCGTGGTGACTGCACATGTCCAGAAGGTCCTCCTGGGACTTGTTCTGTCCCTAGGAGTTGCTTGAGGCATTTCCTATCCCTTCTCTGCTCTCAGCTTGCTTCCCCCAATGTTTATGTGTGAGTGAGTCTGCCAAAAGCGTGCTTCTCACATCCTAGAGCCCTAGCAGAGAGAAAGTGGGCTTTACTCTTTGATTTCCTTTTAGTTTTGACCAGCTGGTACTATGATTTATCACCAGAATTAAAAGTAGGGCTGGTTTGAGAACAGAAATTTCTGGTATTCCAGTGTTGTTGAAGGCAAGAGTGAGGTGTGTAGAGGGAAGGAATAACAAGGCAGGTAGCACATATGGGGAGATAGGATCCATGTTTCTAAGATGAGGCAAAACGGATGTGAGGCTCTCAGTACCAGTTCTGTGGTGCTACCAACAGCCAAATAACTGGATTATTTAAAATACTTCTCTTTATTTTCTGGTTCTCATTATCCTGAGCAATATTTCAGTGTTTCCTCACTAGTTGTGAGTGTCCTCCTTTTCTGCCTTATAAATGACTGGAATTTATTGTTGGGATCCCAGTGAACCTGCCATTTGTCCCATTGTGGCTCATCTTCAGCAGTACTCTGTTCAGCTCTGGGGCTCCCAATACAAGAGGGACATGGAGCTGCTCAGAAGAGTCCAGAGGAGGCCACAAGGGCTGGAATACCTCTGCTATGGAGCCAGGCTGAGAGAGCTGCAGTTGTTCAGCCTGTAGGAGAGAAGGCTACAGGGAAACCTCAGAGCAACTCCAGTGCCTCAAGGGGCTGACAAGAAATCTGGGGAGGGACTTTTTACAAGGGCAGATAGTGACAGGACAAGGGGGAATGGCTTTAACCTGACAGAAGGGAGATTTAGGTTAGACATTAGGCAGAAGCTCTTCCCTGTGAGGGTCCTGAGGCGCTGGCACAGGGTGCCCAGAGAAGCTGTGGCTGCCCCATCCCTGGCAGTGCTCAAGGCCAGGTTGGACACAGGGGCTTGGAGCAAGCTGGTCCAGCGGAAGGTGTCCTTGCCTGTGGCAGGGGTTGGAACTGGATGAGCTTTAAGGTCCCTTCCAACCCAAACCATTCTGTGGTTCCGTGCCTGTATTTGGTGGTGGTGGTGCCAGGAGATATGTCACCTGTTAAATGACAATGTAGCTTGAAACCTACATAAGAAGCCACTCGGCACTGGTGTGCTCCTCACTGCCTGTGGTGTGTCTTTTCTACCTGCTGTACCAGTCTTTTCTCTGCGCTGCTAGCCTAGAGCTGCTCACCATGGCTGGGGAAGGAGCTGTGGCAAGGGAGAGCACTGAATAATTTAGCAGCTGCATCTGCATCCAGCAGTTCTCTCAAATGTCACATGCTTTGTTGTTTTCTGGTTCAGTTATTATGGCTGTACATTAGCAGTGTTTGGTTTTGGAAAAAACATGTTATGGGAATTGCTGCTTCTCAAACAGGGACTGGGCAGAGGGCTGGGAATGGAGGCATCTTGTCAGTGCTGGGGTCAGCGTTGTGCTCAGAGGAAGTCTCAACTCAAAGCTGAAATCAAAAGCAGTTCTGGTTTGGAAAAATATTGTGATATGGTTGCAGAAGGTGAAGCTAATTCAGTTTGAGGGATTGTGTAGGTTTTGGATGTCCCCCTTTTTTTCTCCTCACCACAGAGTGTATGAGTGACTGTTACTGGAGATTCGAGGGTCAATGAAAAGCTGATAAGACAGAAATAAATGAGAAGGTTCTTGGGTTTTATGATGATGATTTTGCACAGGGAGAGGAAACAAATGACAGACACAAAGGGTGAAGGGCAGGGAGCCAAAGCTCCCGTGTTGCTGCTGTTCTCTCATGCGAATCTCTAGAGATCATTTTTTAAGTAAGAGGTGAATTTAAATTTAAGCAGTGGAGAGCAGGAGAGCTGCCTGTGTTGACAGAGGGGTTTTATGGGAGGATTTATGTTCCATGAGAAGATGGTGAGTGGTGCTTGGTGTGACCTGCATAATGAGGAGCTGCAGGGAGCTTCACGAGAGAGTCATTTCAGGCAGTAAAGGAAGGGATGAGAATAAAGTCTTTAACCTAAATTGAAGTGAGCAAAATGAACCGCAGCTGAGGCTAAAATCTGTCATCTTCCTGATTGCAAGCAGAGCACTGTAAAAGTGTTTTCTTCTCCTCCATTAGTTTATTCTGGATGATGTTCCTAAAGACTGTAGCAGAATAAAATGGATATCAGTGTTTGCATTCCGTTCTTCCTCACATGCTGATCTCTCAAGGCTCATTCAAGGTCTAATTTTTCTTTTTTGTTCTTATTTTCTTTTAACAATTAATAAATGAATGTCTCAGACACATATCTACTGGTGGGTCCAGCTGTGCCTCTATGGGACAGGTATTGCCGGACTGCTCCTTCCTATTTGCTGTTGTCTGCAAGCTCCTCCTAACACAACATTTTTGTCGGCACATGTTGCACATCCTTTTTGCACAAGGTCAAATAAGCAGTTGCAGTGGGTCTTTGTGGAAGCATCCTGTGGGTACCCAGAGGAGCAGATGTAGTGGGTCTCTGTGGAAGCATCCTGTGGGTACCCAGAGGGGCAGCTGTAGTGGGTCTCTGTGGAAGCATCCTGTGGGTACCCAGAGGAGCAGCTGCAGTGGGTCCTTGTGGAACCATCCCATGGGTACCCAGAGAAGCAGCTGAAGTGGGTCTCTGTGGAAGCATCCCACGGGTACCCAGAGGAAAAGTTGCAGTGGGTCTTTGTGGAAGCATCGCGTGGGTACCTGGATAAGCAGATTTTGTCATGTTGTTGGTACTCAGCTGACCATGAGCAATGATGACATTTGAGATTTGTACTATTCCTGGGTATGGAAAACCTCACTGACTGGGAGGTGTTTAACGTTCTGCAGACACTACACGGGCATCTAGCTCAGGCTCTGATGGGTGCCAGAAGGGGAGTATTCAGCGTTGGCTCTAGGCAGTCCTTGTGCCTGAGTGAAGCTTGTTTGTAGTGTGGGCAGTGCTGGGAGCTTTGGTGGTGGAGGGGGGNGGTGGGGGGGGGGGGGGGGGGGGGGGGGGGGGGGTGGGGGGGGGGGGGGGGGGGGGGGGGGGGGGGGGGGGGGGGGGGGGGGGGGGGGGCGATGGAGCGCTGCAGCTGCTCTATAAATAAACCCGAGAGGCTAAAATCTAGGGACTGAAGATTGGGTTGCTATGGAGATTGATCTGAACCAGATTACCTGTGGGTCTGTTTTCACAGCATGTGCATGTGTGGCAGCTGCGTGAACTTGCATGTACAGCAGGCTTCTGTACTCAGACATTTGGCTGAAGCAGGGGGGAAGGAGGAGGTGACAGCACTGGAGGGCCAGCATATGACATATGACAGGGACAGAAATCAGTCACTATAGCAACCGAGAACCTGAACCAGTCCAGCTTTACTCTGTGATGCTGCAAAAAGGTTCCTGTCTGTGTGGTAGGATACTTGCATTTGTGAACTAACTCTGGTCATGTTCAGTCTCTTTATTGGCATTCCTGTCCATGCTACATCCATTTTGCTCGGATAATTAATATGGAAGCTACAGATGTTTGGCTGTGTCAGTACTGTGTTCAGAAGGCAAAGAGGTAATATCATTCAGTAGGAAAGGAAGAAATCTTTTATATCATTATTATTCTTCAGAAGGGCATCCAAGGATGTCTTAGTAGTACAAAAAACTATTTTCACAAATCATTCTCTAATTTTCTTTAATTGGTTTATTCTGTCCTTTTCCTCAAACTGTATGGCCAGATAGAAAGTGAAAACAGTTGGGATGCATCTGCTATTCTGTCTGTAAGGAGCTCTTACTGACTCCAGCGATGTATGTGCTCCAGGGAGGATGCTTTTAGAATCTGCCTGCAGCCCTGTTCTCTGCTGGGTGATTTCTTATGCTTGGAACTATCCTCAGGCATTTTGTAGAACCACACCTATTGTTATAGACTCACTATACTAGATAAATATGCCATCGTCTGGTTTAGGCATGGTTGCAATGCTTTGAAATTGCCTGCCTTCTTTCTTGTGCCAAAGTGCTGGTATCTTTTTGGGAATCCCAGCACTGGCATGCACTGCTGCCTTGCCAAGGAGCATGGTAGCACACAAAGCAGCTGCACCAGAATAGCAAGTCCATCCAGGTCTGACTTTAGAAGCTGTTCCATGTTCTGTCAAGCTCTGGAGAAGGGGAGGTGTACTTGACTCATCTGTACTTCTTGGGTTAGTGGAGCCACTGTAGTATCTGGTAGAGGTAAAGGGCTTCCTAGAATGCTGCATATTTTTAAGTATAAACCTACTAGCAGTGTTTAATGTTAATAAAAGTGTTAAGCAGAGAAAGTATGAAATGGCTGATGTGGAATGAGGACTGCTTGTCTGCTTCTTTAGAAGTTTAGTACAAGCAAAAATAGTGTGTTATATCAGAGATAGTGACTGGAATCACTTGAAACAAACTTGGAAGAAAAAGTAATCAAAATATCAGTGGTAAAGATTCCTTAAAGATTATAAAAATGTCTAAGACAGGTCAGAACTACCACAAATAGTTCATATTGTGCTTCAGTCTGTGTTGATTCTAATCCTACAGTGAGTTAAGTGGGATTCCTGGCCATAGAGGTGAGATTGGCAAGTCCTGAGGTACTTGCACCTCTTTCTCACAGCTGAGCAGAGAGCTGCCTCAGCTATCTGTAGTAAAGTTGTGTAATGTGAGAAAAGGAAACATAAATCAACCAAAAAGTGGGCATTGATATCTCTGGCCCTATTTGTGTTTCTTTCAGCTTTCGGTTTAATCTAGTTGGCATGGATCTTGTGTTCACAGGAAACAATGCACTAAAGTCAGGCATAGTGGCTGTAGATCTGAACTGAGTACAGACTATCTTGGCCAAGAATAAATAGAAATTCAGGATGTTCCAAGGAACATAATTTACTTCCTTCTGGACATGGCTCGAAATCTGGTCTTTCACAAGGTGAGATTTCAGTGAACCAGAATTCAGATGGCTTCTATCCTGTAATTCTTGCTGTCTCCATGACTTCCTCTTTTTATTTCCACTTAGAAATGAATGTCCCACTGCATGCCCTTCAGTCACTCAGTAAATTGAATCATCTGACCCTGTATTATATTCTAAAGGTATCCATGCACTGGTGAACTGTGCAGTATGATCCTTGTACTGGGTAAAAGCTGGAGATAATGGAAGGAGAGATCCTTCTGCTACCATCCTAAACTATGGAAGAGTTGCCAGGAAAGCCAGGCTTAACATTTGCCTGTTGGAAAACAATCTGCCGTCTTCCTATCTTTTTTTAAGGCAATGATTCAAATACCTGCTGACTGTCATGCAGTTGGGTGTAAGGCTGGACTATCAAAACTGGAAGCTTCTGTGTGAAGAAAATGACTAAGTGAGCTAAGTTGGGTTAACAGTTTGTTGTGTTATTCTTTGTCTAAGTGATGTTGTTTCTCTAGCCTGGTGTCTTAAGAAGACTGAAGATTCCAAGGGGTAGATGAGACAGGGGTGCTGCAGAGTTCACTTCAGGGTTTTGGGGCTAATGCTGGGTATTGATCCGACACAGATGGTTCTGAACGGATAAAACATCAGTTGCAGTTCTTTCATGCTACCATATCCATTCTGTGGTGTGGTGCTTTTCATGTCTGTCTGTGCGTTTATATAGACCTTTATTACTGGAAGGACTTCAAATTGCAGAATACAATGCAGATTGGCCTCTAAGCACTTGTGCTGCAACCTAAAACATGGATGTTTGGGGAATGTTGAAATGTAGAGTAGTGCCAGTAATAGAAGTGTTGTTTTGGACACTTTTTTGTCTTGAGTTACTTGTGGGTTAGTGCTGGCTTCTTATCTTTGTGTCTAGGCTACTGTGCCAATTTCTACTAGTTTGTGAGTATTGCTGATGGCTGCTACAGTACGTAGGCAGTGTTAATTCTCACCAGCCTGTTCACCATCCATATGAGTGCTTATTTAAATCATAGTGTTCTTTGGTATGTGATCTGTTTGTGCAGTATGTTCCTGTGGTAGCTTTCACTCCTTCATTTTCTCATTTTCCTGAGCTCAAGTTGTAGGAAGTTTCTTCTCAAGTGTTGATTGTGGATTCAGCCTTCCATGGGCTGGGTCCAAGATGTTTGCAAAGAGAAAGCACGCTGCAGATGACCTTTACAGAAACAGCTTGAGAGAGAGAAGAGGCCATCAGTATCAAAACCTTTATCATCTCAGAGTCAAGATAAGCTCGGAGGTGAGGTCCAAATGCAAACATGAAAGAGGAGAAATAGAAATACCTCTCAATTGTTTGATTTCTCTCTGTTCTAATGTACTTAGTCTGTAAAATCTAGGAGCTAGAGAAAGGATGGTAGTAATTCTCTGAGAAAGAAACTACCTCATTATTTCTTGTGGAGAAGCTGTCATCTGTTGTCCTGTGATCATAGGACATTAAATCACGTTTTCCAGATTCCTTTAGCTGCTTGCTCCTATACCTTTGTGCCTGCACAAGCATTTGTGTGGTCACTTGGTGAACAAAGTCATGGAAATAACCTAGTAAAAACAAAGAGAGGAGAAGGAAGGGTGTTAGTTTTAGTCCATATCAATTCCACGATCTGGTTCACCATGTAACTGCACAAGCACTTCTACCAACATAGAGGAGGGAATGACACTGGCCTGAAAGTAAACTTTTGGCAGAGAGGAGGAGAGAAGCAGGACTGTAATGCCTTTTGTGTTGGTTTTTTTAGTATAAAATAACTTTATTACTTTTACTTCATTGGGATGCTCAGTAAACTTGTAGCACAGTGTGAGTACCTCTGATTGTAGAGTTGCTGAGAACTTTAAGAAAACTTCTGTTTTCAGTTTGCTTCCAAATGTTGTGATACGGAACTTGATTACTTGTTGAGATTTGTTTCCTCTCTCATGAATTCAGTGAAGTATGAATGGTAGGATTGGAAAGAACAATTTTATAGTGCTTACTGAGTTCTGGATGTCTGTTAAACACAGTTATTGACAAATAATAATCCTGCAGTAAAATACCAATTGTGCCAACAGGGTTTTTTTCTGTTATGAAATAGGCAAAGAAAGTAGCTGTAGGCAGTGTGGGATATGGAGTAAGTGAAGATATACAAGATAAATTGAGTAATAAACTACTGGGAAAAAAAGGAAAAAGTTCCCAACGACTGGAAAAAAAGGGAAAAAGGGAAATACAACCCCCATTTTCAAGAAGGAGAAAATGGATGACCTGGAGAATTACAGAGCAGTCAGTCTCACCTCTGTGCCTGGCAAAATCTTGGAGCAGATTCTCC
>NDXB01003357.1:118368-140529 GCA_002631895.1 Agapornis roseicollis | reverse complement strand
TGCTTGGTATTTTTGGGGGGGATTTTTTTTTTTTTTTTTTTTTTTTTTTTTTTTTTTTGTGTGGGATTTGCCTTGTTAACAGGATTTGCTTATGTAGTTTTTTGTACCCTAATCTTCTATACAAATGTTTGTAATATCATACCCATGTACTTTGTCTTGGGTGTTGTTGGTTAAGTCTCAGTAAACTCACCTGGAGCATTTGCCAGTAGAACTTGACAAACCACTATTAATACTGGGTTTGAATTTGAGGTCTAGCATCTTCTGTATCACAAGGCTTCTAGGTTTTTTTTTAGCAAAGTCAGCCGAGTAGGAGTGAAAACCAACAAAAACAAATGCAAAATATCAAAATGGAAGTTTCATGGAGGTATTTTTATTAGATTAATGGAAAATCAAAATCCGCTTGACTTGAAAATCCTGGAATGGCTGGAAACTTTCTTTTTTTCTACTAAGAACTGATTTAGCTTACTCAAATGTATTCTACAGTTAATTCTTTAATATTCATTTTGTGCATAACTTCCTCCTTTACCACTGAGCAATACTGAATCTTTGTGATTGTTTCCTATATTTGACATAGCTGTAGGTAAGTCCAATAAATAGCAGTCTCCAACTGCCTGCTCATACCACTGTAAGAGTTATCCTGGGGTCACTTGTTGTGTATTAACCACCTCATTCCACCAAAAATAAATACTGTGGCTGTAGTTGTAAATCTCCTGTGATACAGCTGTTGAGAACCCTAGAAGCAATATACAGCAGAAATTAATTTTAGTTAACCTGTCAGACAAACCTTAGTATATAACTAGATATTAAATATGAAAGACAACATGCATGTTGGTACTAAATACAGTGATGTATAAAATTTCTGAGTTGTTTTCCTATTCCAGACTGAGGTGTATGACATTGCATGTTACACACTTTTGCCAAATATCAAGTATCTTTGTTAACTGCTTGGTCTGTAGCAACAGAAAAGTAGAAAAAGATAGCTTAGTATGATGATTTAGTTTTACAATCAGAAATTACATGTTTTGCCTGCACAGAGGTATATTAGTAGCTTCCAGAGGTCTTAAAAAATGATGAGCATATACTTATTTTTGGTAAGGAAGATGTGTTTTAAATGGTCAAAGGCTGTTAGTTCCTCACTCAAATTTTGATTCCAACAGTCAGAGAAAGGAGTTACCTAACAAGTAGACTATGCATTGCATGTTCTCCTAGATGTCTCTTCTGACTAACTCCTGTTACCCATACTGCAGATCTTTATACACTTTTTCTAGGGGGTGTTCTGAAGCAACAGAGCAGGGCAGGAAGAGAGCTGTAATGAACCTCTGTTTACTCCCCTGCTTTACTGATACTTTGCCATTTTCTTTTCCTTGGCTGCTTGATGTGGTATTTTGGTGCTTAAGGAAATGCACTAGTACAGATTGATTGGTCATGGTTGCTCTGCGTGCAAATGAAAATACAAGTCTAAATATTTGTTGCAGAATAATCTCAAATAGACAAACCTGTAAACATGTAACATTTTGTAAACAAAATATATAAATCCAGAAGAATTGTTGAGTTGTCCTGTTAACTAAAAAGGGAACTTGAACATGGACTCAGAATGCTACCCAAATGCTGAGGGCAAAAAAAGTTAGTATCTTAACTTAGTTGTTCTGCCTTTGAAAATGCTGAACTTCTTCTCCCTTCCCCAGACTGACAGTTGTTTTCTTATTTCCTTATCCTGTAAAGCTTGGTCTATTTTTAACACACTTGTGAAAATGTAGAGACATAGACCTGTGTTATACTATGAAGCCTGTAAGGCTGTATTTTATTCCCAGAACTGGCACCCAAAAAAATCACATTAACTATTTACTTCTGTGCAGAAATGCAAAAGTCATTTTTTTCTTAAAAAAAACCTTCTTATTTCAGAGTATTTAGTGTATAAGAAGTTCTCATTTCATACTTTCAGCAGTGCATGCTCTTAATCTAGGTAAGTTCTGATGGAGTAAGTGTTGTGTCACCTCCAGCTAAACATCCCTCTGCAATGTATCTAAGGACTAAAAGAAAAACAAGATTTAGTTTCATGAAAGATTGTATTTCTGTATAAACTAATGCTACATAAATAGCATGCCTAATAATATTTTTTTCCTTTTTAGTCTGCTGTCTTCCATGGTGTAATGAAAACGTAGTGCAGAGTACTATTTCTGTAAGACCTTGGAAACTAAAGCTTATTGTAGATGTGATTAAGTCATAGCTGCAGTCTGCTTCTGATACATATAAGAGTTAAAGATGAACAAGGGAACAGGAAAGTGAGACAGGTCAGATGACTGGCAAAAAAATGTCAGCTAGAAAGAGCTTTTTTCTATCATGAGCCTCCAGCACACCTGTAAAGAGATGACCATATCAGCACTCTTCTTGTGTGCATGGTTTTGTTGGAATTACTAAGACACCCTTTGGTACAACAAGGGTGGAATTGGAGCAGTGGTGTTGCTGTTGTTGTGGACTTTAGGGGAATCTTCTTTGTGCATAGAATTATTAAAAACAAGTGGTGTGAAGGCTGCAGAAAAGGTATTCCCTGGCAGTCGAATTACACTGGTCAGGTCATATAGGAGGCAGTCTGTACAGGTGTGGGATGCCTGAGATAACAGCAAAGATGGGAGGAGGTCACATGCAAGAAACAAACATTTACAGCTCTGGCACAGAGCACTAGGATTAAAATGTCTCCTTAGAATTGAGAGAGGATTTCTTCTTTGTGAATGATGGGACTTTGGTTCATGTGAGAAAAGCAAAGCCAATTGATTTAATAGCAATTAACTCATCCAAGATTGGAGAGCCATTACAGTTGGGCATAATTCATTGAAAATTGTTCCAGCAATGCTGCAGGCCATTAGGTGTTTCAAAAAGGAGATGGGAACAGTAGATATTCTGCACAGATACAGGCAAAAGGCAGAATAGTTAGGGGAGTCTCTTTGTAATATTGCCTCATGCCAGCAGGTAGTAGCTTTCTTTTATCTTCCTAGAAAGCCTTAATAAGGATGCCTCTGGGGGGAAGGGGAACTGACCTACTACTTGATAGATTGGTAATCTGCCTGGCAGATAATTGTATTTCCTATTGCACTTGATAAAATAGTTTTCCACCTAAATTATCAGTTACTTTAGTTTTATTTTTTATGTGGGTTTCAGGAGTTAATCTTGACATTGAGCCATAAAAGGCACTGCATCAGTGTCACAAGTGAAGGAGGAACTTTTTACTACTGGTCACCAGCAGCCAGAGAGGCCTGCTCTGCCCGGGCTTCTGTACCTCTCAGCGCTCACTTTCTGTAGAGGCATGGGTCCAGTCTAGCTAACATGCTAAGAATATTTTAGTTCATGCCTGCCTTGGCAGTACTTAGTACAGGCTAATTTCCACTTAAGCTGGTCTGAGCATGTTGTATTAACTTCCATGATGGTTTTTGGTGTGCAGCCCAGTGCTTCCTGTGTTCAGAGAGGCTCAGACATTCCCCATCAGGTACAAATACTGCTCAGTTCCCTATTGTTATATGGGGCACCAAAAATGGGGCAGATGGCTTGGATTTATAGTTGTAACTCCTCAGTTTTATATACAAGTATTCATTTAAATTGATGTGATGTTTTCTGTGGAAGTCATTCTGCGCTGTTCTCCTTTCATTGCATTGCATCATAATAGCATCAACGGTGATTTTAATATTGTACAATTTTCAAGCTCCTTGATCTAGTTATGTGACTGGCATGTGAAAATAACCATAAAGGGCAAAGTACATTTTGCATATCTGAGAAGAAATCAGAAACAAGATGCATAGTTAGCACAATCTGTTACTTCATTTTAAATGGATCATTAATGAGGTTTTTAACAAATAGTAGAGTTTTTTCCATTTTTTTAATTAGAAAATGGAGTGAGGGAAAGAAAAACGTAAATGAAAGAAAACCAATTTTGTTATCATTTTTCTTTTGTAATTGGATGACTTGCTTCAGTGCTGTGTGACTATATTTAATTAATGATCTCAAACTTTCTTATGCTGTTTGTTAATGCTAGTCATTGTGCTGGCTGTGTGTCTGTTAGTTTATTTGTATATGTGCGTGTGGGAATATTCCCAGTGTGATGATCTGTTGTTTGATACAGAAATGTAATCACATTATACATCTTGAGGATGCATTGTCCTTCTTTGTTAGTCATTTTATTCTGCTGATTCACCTTTCTTATGACAGTTTTATAGAGTTTAACACTGATAGTGATTTGAAAACAGCATGACCCCATGTGCATCCCATCCCTTTTGGTCACTGAGCCAGTGTGGGGGGACCCCCAGAATTCTGAGCCATTTACGGCCCACTTTGCTAGGCAACATCTTATCACTGGCCAAAAAAATAGTTTGTTTTCTGCCTGTTTCAGTTGAGCTGATCTCTGTTTTTATGTCTGATATGGGCAATAACAGCAGCATGCTAAAGTCCATTGGATGATGCTATAGAGGTATATTTAATTTCCCTTATTGAGATGCATATATGTTCCCATTTAAGTAATGAAGTATTTAAAATGACTTGCTGAAAAAATGAGAAGACAGTTTTACAGCTCTAAAACTCCTATGCCAGTATTTCTAGGACACTTTTTTTCTGGGAAAATAAATATTGAAGTATAAATGTTCATCCATTTCACATGTCTGCACTCATCCTCTCTAATGCTCAGATTGGGCAATAGTAACTTCTGCTAAAATATCTCTGGAAGCAAAAATCAGGTGACTGGTCTCACTGGAGAGAGTAGTTAATTCCTTTGCAAAGAGCAAATACACTGCTTGTTCAAAACATCAGTGAGTCCTGATACTGAAAACAGTGGGATTTTCTGGTGGTTCAGTGATACAGTTGGAATTATTGTCAAGAATAACAAGCATACTAAATCAGTAAATCTGTGAGTTTGGGAAGGCATTTTACCTTGAGCTTTAGTCTCAAACAAATACCTGACAGTAACTCTAATAATAACACTCTAAAAGGTGCACACTGAATAACTAAGGGATAGACATCATTGATGTTATAAAACACAGGGCCTGGATATAGTAAATAGTATAATGAAAAGTATCTTGGATACTGAGTGCTTGTAGCATTTCAATCTATTCAACAATATATTGGACAAAATATGTTTATACAGGGTATTGATAATTGAAAATATTTTCCATAATCTGTCTGCAACAGGTAGTACCTCCTGGATGAATATGAAATATTGAGAAATCTCTCCCATAAGATTGTGTGTGACTGATGTTTCAGGGCTCTGCAAAGAAGTGTCTTGTTGTTACTGCTACTGCACAGTGTGGAAGGGCTTTTGTGCTACAATTTCTTTTCCTTCTTTGACCAAGCCTTTTGGATGTACAGGGTGATGGACTCCTCATGCAGCCTCAACAAGTCTCCATGGTTTGCAGCCTTCACAGGGTCCCCCTAGCATAGCACCCTGGTCAGGTCTGCTCTATTTGTTCCTCCAAATTGAGTGTCCTGGTGCTGTGGAGGGCATAGATGTAGTCTCTCATGTTGCGAGAATTAATGGGGAAATGAAAAGAGCCTGATCCAAAGTCCTTTTGTTTGGTTGGGTTTTTTAAGTCTTTTTTTATTGATTTCAGTGGGCTGTGAGTCAGATCCATGCTGCCTGTTACATGATATGTTGGTCCAATGACTGACAGGCCTGCAGATGCTTATTCTTTTGAAGTCATTGGCCAAGGTATTCACATAAACCATGGATTTTATTGAAACTGCAATTAAAGCAAATCAGGCTTAATGCACACCGAAAGCCTTAGTAATTAATATACAGGTGAACATGGAGGAAAAGACACAGCTTTCCATTCTTCCAAGCAAAACTGAAAAAAGAACTGTGTTTATAATCGAACAGCATGTGAATATTAATGCACAAATTCCTCTGAGTCCCCTAGTTCCCAGATGCAATTATTTTCTATTCACATTAATTGTTCCTAACAGATGACAGTAATGACTTTGAGTTAAAATGTGTGCAAAGGAGGCCTTCAGCAGTTCAATGCTTTTTAAAAATAGGGTCACTTCTGCAATCATTCACTCAAGGTGTAACAGCTCAAAAATAAAACAACATTAACGTGTTGATTGATTTATAAATGTTAATTTTGTAGTTCTTTTTTATGCCTTTTTTCCTGAAACCCATCAAACTCTATGGATAACAGTGGGTCCTGTATTCATTTGTCATTGTTGCATGTGAAGTAATGATAAGTTGCAAAACAGTGACTAGAAGAAAAAGTAGAGTTTCTTTGGGATAAAGAATGATCTGTTCTGCAAACAGGAAGTCTTGGACAAAGTAAGCACAAAGAGCAATGTTTGAAATTAGAACAAATCCTCTTTTACCTTGGGGTCTTCTTTTCCCTTGAAGTTTAACAGCAGAGTTTGGAATTTTAGAAGTGCTGATCTGCTGCATATTTGACAAATGCTTATGTTTTGCTCATTCCCTTCTCTCTTCCAGAAACTCCATTCACGCATCTTAGACCTCTCATCTGGGGATTTACTTTCAGAAGTAGAACGAAACAGAAGTCTGATGCAGTCTCAAACTGCTGATGCTCAAATTCACGTGAGTTTTTGTGCTGTCCTTGTACCCCTTATTTGGCACCCTGCTTTTTGCCTCTGAAGTCTGATGCCAGGGATGAGCCATAAAGCAGAGCTCTGAATTGAAACACTGTTGAGACAGATAACAATACTTCTTTCTTCTGTTCTCTGAAATTCAATATTGTGTCCTCAGTTGATATAGTAACCAGATAGTGTCACTCTGTGCAAAAAAAGCGTAAATCTTAGCAATGTCCCCAGTATACCTTTTTGGGTATTGATTACATCTCAGAATCTCTGAGAAATGGTCAAGGAGCTTTTTATTAAAGCCCATACACCGTATTATTCATCCCACTTTTATGATATATTATGTATGAACTTTTAAAAATTCATGGGCTCTGCATTTTTTTTCAGATGGGGTTAGCTTTGTGCTTATTTGGCAAAACGTTAGCCAGTGTGGCTTTCATGTTTCATTGTCAAAGAGAAAAGTAGCTTAAAAAACAAAAGTCACATAGGGGGAAAGAGGACAAGAACAGAGCATTGAACCTGTGTATGACTTTGAAGTATAGTAGTGTCAACAAAAATGTAATCTCCTTTGTAATACATACTTTAATGAAAAGGCATTGTTTCAGAGGTTCACAAAAATGCTAACCACCTTTGCCTGATATGTAATTAAGCCTTCAGGTTAGGTTTTTTTTGTCTGATTCCATTTTCTGTGATTTCTAGCGAAAATGGTGTGTTTAAATTGTAATACTACATTCAGGCCTTTTTAATTTCATTAAAGGTAATGACTTAAGAGTCTTAATTACAAAAACTTAAAATTTCACCATGTCAGTTACAGACATGTATAGGAGTTAAATATATTTAATGAATGCATCATAAACATATTATTCTAAGTACTTTCTTGGATGATTACAAGAATAAAGGCAAATTGCATGGGAAAATTCCACCCTCAGTGATCTGAATGCAGTGTAGAAATTGGGTGGACATCCTACTTCAGCATATGTAATGGTGCAATATTTTTTGCACATCTTCTCCTTTCTTAAATAATACAGATGATTACAGTAATACACTGTTCTTTCGCTTTCCTTGGATATCTCCATTTTTTTCCACTGCTAAAACTGTAGTACAAAAGGCCGTTCTCCTCTCTTTAAGTGAAAAGGAAAGAGTGAGGGGATGGAAAGGCTTTCAGACTAGCTGAAGATGACAGGAGGGGAAGGCAATACTTGTCAGTACACTGTGATCTCCTCTTTTTTCCGACATAAGACTCTCATAGGAAAGGGTTTTACAGGCATCCTTCCCTTACACACTGTGATGACTGGGACATAGCCGAGTATACAGGCCAGAAATTTGACATGACATGTTTTCCCAGTGCCATAGCTGAAAGGCAACAAAATAGCCAAAAGAAGCAGATGCTGCCAATGGCCTCTCTATAGTCAACCTTATACAATGAATGACACCATCGCAGCTGGGGAAGCTGATAAGAGAGGGTCTCCCATGTGAACCATGATGTCATAAATAAAGAGTAAGTTGTCTCAACAATGCAAGAAAGCCTGTTTCAGAGCCCAAAACACAGGCATCAGCCTGCCTCACACTGAAAGATGTATTCTTCCCAGATCTGTGGATTTAAAGGATACTCCTCTTGCATCCATTTGACTTCACAGGAGGACATGTAGCAGTAATTCCCAGAGGTGAAATGTGCTCTTGCTACCTCTAAATGATTTTCCCATTCATAGGTTTTGCCTGTGACAGAGAATAATGGTTTGCCCTGTAGTTACGTTTGTCAAAACCAGAACATTATTATGTCACTTGAGCAATGAGCAGCTGTACTGATGAACTCCTCAGCAGTAAAAATTCTGCTCTCTCCCATTTAACTGAAAAAAGGTTCAACTTTTGTAGTAATAAATGGGAGGACATGGGGGAATAAATGAAAGGAATTAGCAGAAGGGCAGCAAACATGTTAGTTTATGAGAAGCGCGTACAAACAGCATATTTTTGGAGATTACCATGCAGAAGCTGTGTCTAGTGCATATATGGTTTCAATAATTGTTTTGTGGATTCAATAACTTAATATTTCTTGTGTCTTCTTCAATACAAAGGTAAAATTTTTATCTAAGCAAAATTACTTTGGGGTATATCTACATGCAAAATCAATAAATATGTTTTGAGCTTGCTTTAATGAAATCTGAAGCAAAGTCATATAGAATCACAGAATCATTTAGGCTGGAAAAAAAAAATCAAAATCATTGCATCCAGCTATTAACCTAATTCTGCCATGTCCACACTAAACCATATCACTAAGTGCCATCTGTATACATCTTTTAAATACTTCCAGGGATAGTGACTCCACCACTTCCCTGGGCAGCCTGTTCCAATGCTTAACAATCCTTTCAGTGAAGAAACATTTCCTAACACCCAATGTAAACATCCCCTGGAACAACTTGAGTCTGTTTCTTCTCATCCTATTGCTTGATATTTGGGAGAAGAGACCAACCTCTACCTCACTACAACCTGCTTTCAGGTAGCCATGTCATTCTGTCTGGCATTCCTGGTAATTAAAAAGATGTCTGACTCTGTAAGGGAGCTGGAGAATAGCATAATAGAATGGTGCAGGCACTTAACATTAAAGAAGCTCTAACACTGTTAGGCACAAGAGTATTAGTTTGAAAACAAATTAAAGGCATCCTAGATACTCCTACAGAGGTTTAATATTTTACCTAAAGTGCTATCTGCTCTTCATTACTCTCTTCCTCAAAGCTGGCACTTAGTCACAGTCAGCTGAAATTGCATTTGGAGAAGGGCGATAACTACACAAGTACTAAAGGCAGCCATAAAGTGTCAATAAATTGCATAAGCAAGAGGCTTCAGCTGTCTGGAAGCGACACAAAGATGGATTGTTCTACGTCAGAGAGTTTCTTAGACAAAGCTTTGAACTAGATGGGAAACCAAAATTAGACTGTAATGGAGAGATTCCATTCTCAGTGGACATTCTGGCTGGGACACTAAATTAATTTACCTTGTCCAGGGTGCACAGCCTCATCAGTTACATTGTAGGGCTATAATGCAGTTGTCAAGATGTACTTGTATTCTTATAACTTTGTTTTCTGTATCTTACTCCGGCACACTGCTTATATACAAAGCATAATTCAAATAGACTCAGAATGATCATTAGCAGAAGAATAGCAGAATATTGGTTTGAGAATAAAGAAGAAAATATGGAGGATTGTGGATTTTCGTCCTGGCAAATTTTAGCAATTTGTGATCTATTTCTCGGTATTAAATTCACCAGATGCTAATGGCATAACAGGAATGCATAACTAGCTTCCTTGCTTTTTCTTTGTCCTTCTTTATCAAGGGGAAGTTAAATGATTTTTTTCCACCCATAAGATATTTCTATTTCTTCTCATATTTTAGGAACACCAGCAGAATGTGAAATCCAGTATACCCATTTTGAAATGCCAGAGTCAATTAAGTATGACAGGTCCTAGCCGCCTGTATCCCCGGAGCAGCTGCAGTAGCAGTGAACTCTCCCTCTCAAGTGCTTGCAGTGAATATTCCAGTAGTTCTTCCTACACGTGGAATGATGGAAAGACATGCAGCAAAAGGGTAAATCAAATTAATTTTCTTCATTTATTAGTGTAAATTAATCTGAAACAAGATAGATTGAAAAGCTGCCTAGTTCAGAGATTTTTTCATTTTCCTCTGTCTTTTATATTTAAAACAGTTGTCACTGAAATCAGTAAGGATTCTGTCCCAAATGTCTCCCTCCCTTTCTCTCTCCTCCTTTTAATTCTTCTTTAACAATTCCTTTATCACTCCAGTTTGCTCACAGTTTCCTCATTTATTCTGACATTTATTCTGTCTTTCACAGTCCAAATTGCTCCTCTTTATCTTAATCCTTCCATTCATATTGTTCTTTCTACAGGTTTTAAATGCACTGTAGCCTTCACACCACTATGAAATCCTTTATTAAAAAAGAACATTGCTATTAATAGCAATGGAAGAAATGTAATACCCTATGCAACTCCTATATCTGTTTTCTAAAATAGTAACACTTTGTATTAACAGCATATGAGTAATATGTGAATTTTATTTTGTTTCAACAGTCATCTGTGAGCTGGGATAAAAGAGTGAGTGTTGGCTCTTCGCTCCCAAGCAACCTCTCAAGTCCTGCAGATGATCTACCTCCAACTCGTATCAAGGAAAACCATATCTTAGAAGGGCTGAAGAAATTACAGAAGAAAAAAATATTACTTGAATCACCTTCAGTAATATCAAAATGGGGTTACAAAGATTGCATGAACTCTAATGAAGGAATATATTCCCCTGGAGTTAAATGTGGTGGCCATAATGAACAGACTTACTGTAAGCCAACAGAAATAGGAAGTATTTGCATTGAACATAACAAGGCATTCTCTTATGATTCAGATTCACATGATGATGCAGATGATGACTCTTCATCCTTACTGTTGCTGCAGGAAGTACCAAGCAAAGACTGCAGGACCTATTGTAACAAATTAACTCACAGCATTTCTGACAGTCTCTTTGACTGGGATCCTAATAGGAAACACTTGCCAGAAAGAAGTTCATATTTTAATTCAAAGGAAAGACCTGAAAAATTGACTAGTTTTGTCAGTGGATTTCAGGCAGAAGTAAAATCATGCACCAGAGCAAAGCTGCCTGAGTTACAGTTATATCAAAGCCATGCTAATATAGGCTGGAAGGACCTTCATTTTCAGCTTTCAGATACTGATGACAATGAAGTCTTGGATGAATTGCATATAGAAAGTAGTGATGAGAAAAGTCCATCAGATTTATTAGCAACTCCTTTTACTGAGAAGTACATGAAGACCTCTGACATGCTGAAAGACACGGAGAATTCTCAGTTTGTATCTACTGACAAAGAGGACAAAAAGATATCTGCTCCCTCAGACATTAGGCCAAAGACATGTAATTTCATTAAACAACAAAAGGTTATAAAAAAGACCTCTTCTGAAGAGTGCATTACAGTAATATTTGATGCTGAGGATGGTGAGCCAATTGAATTCAGCTCACATCAAACTGGAGTTGTCACTGTAACAAGAAATGAAATTTCAATCAACCAGCCACGAACTACATCCAGGGCAGAATATACTGAATTTATACCTCAGGGAATAACTGGTTTGCAGACAGGAACCAATGCTAGAAACTACACTTCTTTAGAAAGACCTGAAGATGAAACTGAGAAAAAGACTCTTGAAGATAATACAGGGAATAAAAACACAGTTGTCCCCATGACCTGCAATGAATCTTCACAGTGTGGAAGAATGATTCTGCAAAATACTCCACGACATAAACTCGCAAAGCCAGTGTATGATGCAACGTACAAGGCCAATTCAAGCTCCACTGTGCATACAGGAGTCAATCAAAAGCCAAACTTGACTAAAATACCAAGCAGAGGTAAATTTTCTCCACAAAAAACTGCGATGACAGAGAATGGGGACACGCCTGTAGCTGAAGCAGTAGGCCCTGCAGCCCTTGAAAAATCACCTGTTCTGCCACCTGTAAAGCTTTCAAGATTCAAAAAGGCACAAAGTCCACCTCATAATTTTGATTCAAAGGTCGACTTTCAGGTTCCAAAGACCCCAGTCCACCCTCTGCCTAGCTTGAAACATCCAGGCAGAAATGACTGTTCAAAGTATCCAAAGAGTCAAAATCCAGTATCACCACTGTTGCCTCAGCACCTTATAGAGCCCAGTGACTATGGAGAACCTCCAACCAGAGACTTTCATTGTGATTTAGCAACTGTAGAAACCCGATCACCATCCCCACCCCTTCCTCCAGGCAGGTCAACATCCTTGTTGATTCGGCCTGATTATGCTCATTCACCACCTGTAGTTGTAAAGTTAGGAGGAGCTGGTCCCAGTGAAACAGCAAAAGATATACTGAAATCATCACCATCAAAAGGAACTGTGAACTCTGGATTTCATAATCAATCCAGTCATGAATTGAGAACAGAAAATTCATCTTCTGGAGCCAAAATTGAATTATCTTGCCTTCAAGAAAATGCAGAAGCAATTATGCAAAATAAAAGCATATCTCAGCAGCCCCATAGTGCATGCCAAGAGCTTTGCAATGTTTCCACAAAGCAGGTCTGCCCAAAAAGCCCTAATCAGCTGGGTCTCCACAGGAATTGTGAATTTCCTAACACAGATTTTCGAACAGCCAGGTCCTTTTCTCTAGGTTTTCCATCATTGGAAACAAGTTCTTCACAAAACACATATTCCAGCAAAAAAGGTATTTCCTGTGACAGTGGGGTAGATCAGACACAAAAGATGCCAAACATTCTCCCTGCAACTCCTCAATGTCATACCACAAGCACAAGTGAGCCTTTACTATCTCAGGTAAACAATTCCCCATTGTCAACACTGTTTCATGGTGATGAAACTGCACATGCTACCCGAAACTCTAATGAGAAAGGAGTGAAAACCCGTCTCCCTGTAGGACTGAAATTATTTGTCAAATTTCCCCAACTTTGCAAGAATTCTACTGTACCAGGGAAACAGGAAAAAGACAGTATAAATGCAGCTTCCAAAAGTAATGTGAGTTCAAGTAAGTACAAGCAAAATGAATCTATATGTGTAACCAGTGGAAATACAACGGATGCTGAATTGAAAGACTCTGATACCAAAGTAAAGCACAATTTTAGTGTGTTACTTGGTATGGATGCAGCATCACCTCATTCACATGAAAACTGCAACTTGGTGGTAGACAGAGTAGATGGATTAGAAAACAAATTAGTTAAGAGATCTGTTTCTTCTAGTAACAAGTCACACTTGAAGCCAGCTCTGGGCATGAATGGAGCGAAAGCTCGCAGTCAGAGTTTCAGCATTCATATAGGGGAAAAGCCTTCTGCCCCTGCAACAGAAGGTCTCGCAAAAGTACGGACTCAGATTATTACAAACACTTCTGATAGAGGAAATTCTCTAACAAGGCAGAACTCATCCATAGAAGGACTTCAGATCAAGCCCGTTCCTGGGTCAGCAGTGACACCAGTGACTCTTTCATATACTCCTAAAGCCACAGAAAATTCCTTTTCTAGACAAGGCTCTCTTGGAAATACAACTACCTGTAATAGCCAGCATGGAAGCCCAAGCAAACTGCCCTTTAGATCATCTCCAAAACTAGACCTGTTTCACAACACTTCAAAATGCAATGGAAACAAACCATTTTCTCAGAAAGATGCATGCAGCCTGTCTGTCCAGAGTGTGAAAAGCACTGAAAGTTTTCAACATGAAGCTCATAGTAAAAAAAGTGTTCTACCAGCAGAACTGGAACTAGAACTAGAAGATTCAGTTTCTATATCTTCCAAACAATCTTCATCATTTCAAAGTTCAGATGGAATAAAGTGTTCTCACAAACTGGAATCGACAAAGTCACGAAAACAGCAAATGTGTTTACAGTTAGCAGAAGCCTCTGAGAAGGGTGCCAATATTTTGAGTTCCCCATCTCTGCAACCTACAATAGAGGAAAAAGTCATGCTATGCATCCAAGAAAATGTGCAAAAGGGTCAGGGACAAGCTAAATCTCCCATGACAGAGGCTAAACAAAGGACTGGGCCCTCTATAGCTAGTTGGTTTGGCTTTCGAAAGAGTAAGCTGCCAGCATTGAGTAGCCGGAAGACTGATGATCCTAAAACAAAGGTAGAAAAAAAAGATGCAAGAATTTCAGGATTTGGAATTAAGCAGGCGAAATTGGAGAGAAAAAAAGAAAAAAAGAAAACTGAACAACACTGTGAACTAGAAAATGAAATTAACAGGAAAGCAGACAATGGTGATATTTCAGCTGATGCCATGGAGAGCAAAATTCTGAAACCTTCACAAGACACTCCTGGTGAGACTGAGTGTGAGGAAGGCAAAGGTTCCAGCACATGTATGTTCTCACCAAAAGACAGTTTTATGAAAGAGCTTTTAAACAGGTAAAACTCTGGAACACAGTTTGGGATGTGTTGTTGTACACTGAAGCTTTACAGCTGATCAAATGCTAAGTTCAATATGTTTCTCATGGGCTACATAGTAGTAATTAGTAGGTAGACAATCAGAATGTGAATCTCTGCACAAAAAAGACCTCCAGAGCATTAATAATGAGATGATAATTTTGTTCCTGTTACTTTGTTAACTGAACCAATGGTCTTTGAAATTAAAGAATGACAAGTTACACCCAAGTTGGTAGAAATTCAAATTATTCCAGAAATCAAGAATCTAAGCAGATGGTGTGTAAAGATTGAGACTATTTAGGTACATGTTTTAATGTATTCCATCTTCATATATTGTAACCAGCAGACATATATTTGGTAACTAGTCAGAATTAATTACATTTCTAGCTACCACAACCTTCATTCGTGGAACTTAACAATTGCTATATTATGTTTTCAAGTTTGCCCCACAGCAGTCCCAAATATAATATAAATCATTATATGTGAAAGGCTAAATTGATATACTACATGAAATTGTAAGTGACAGGTTTTATCAAGGCTAGTTAGAAATATTTATCACTCAAAGATTTAGAGACAGAAAGATACAGAGAGGTTACTTTAAACATTAAAGGAATGGGAAAGTAGAGTGATTGAAGAAGGGCAATGTAATTTATCAGAGGAATCACTCTCTACCTGCAGAGTTGATAAGAAAGCAGCTCAGCAGACAGAAAGTGGATCAAATAATGTTTCCTACAGGAGTGTGTCGAAGGGCAGCTCCCAGGGCTCCTCTCTTCACGGCAACTCTATTAGCTCTCAAGGAAACCACAAGAAAAACAGCAACACAAAAGCTGATATGGAAATACAGAATCAGACCCTGGTAAGTGCTTTGGTATATGGAAACATTATTATGTTCTTTTTTAACTTCTGGAGGTGCGCCTGATTGTCAGTACAGACAAACAGGACAATAGCTGTTTGTATATGATAGAAGGATTTTGTGTAGCTAGAGAATTGTGAATTAATACTAAAGTTGGCAGTTTAAATACAGGCCAGATTATATAGCTAGTCATGAAGATCCTACTGCTTCTGCTGGCAATTCAATTCCAATGGAGGTACATGCATAATGGTGCTATAATCATACTCTAGTAGAGTGAAATAATAGGACCTTTTTTTTTTCCATTTTTCCTCCTTTCCCTGAAAAGTGCATGCCAGTTGTAACATTCCTCTGAACATTATAGAAATCATTTAAGCTAAAAAGCGCACTGCTGATGCGAAAGAGGCAAAGTATTTGACCATGTTTGAGAATATTTGTTACTTAAGAGAGAGTCTTTCAAAAGCAAGACCATACTTTTGACCCATGTCTCTATACCATGGAAAATCTACATTTAATGCCCTGTAGTTAGTTTTACACTTCAATATGGTAGTAAGTGTATCACAAACACCAAGTTACCCAGAAAGTATGGATGATGCAATTTAGAAGAAAAACAAATTTATTTTTTGTTAGCTACTAGATTCTGGTTCTTGAAAGGTTTTGTGAGTGGCTAACTTTTCTGCATTGAGAAGTATACATGCAGTCAGGGACCCAAAGTCAGACTGAATGGGTGCACTTCCTTGTGAAGCTTCTATTAACATAGAATTTAGTAAGCAATTTCTTGCCCAGAAGGGGCCTTTCCCATGATGTTTTAAAGTCCAAGCACCAGGAAAACAGAGATGTTTTAACTTGATAAGCATTATTTTCTCATTCCTGGTAGCTGTCTTGACCACAATCTTATGGTGATTATTAGCAATAACCACAATTTATACCAAACAGACTGAAAACCTTTGCCAAATGCAATACTGATCATGAAGTTAAGGCTATCGCTTTTGTTGTTGTGGTAAAACTGGGTTACTGAAGTACAGCACATGCAACTATTTCATCTGAGAGAATTTGAAACACAAATACTTTGGGATGTGTTTCAAGGGTAAAACAAATTTCAAAAAGCTTCATAATGAGAACTGGAAAAACTCTTAGCTTAGTACTGACATTTAAGATGCTTACAGTTAAAATATCCCATGTATAGTTTCAACTTCAGGCAAGTGTTGTTTTATTTAATGCTGATATCTTTTCTAAGAACATCTGCAAGGTCATTTTTAAAACTTAACAGTGAACATATGCAGAATGAATGTGTTTGAAAACTTTTTCCTCCTGACTTCTGTGGTATCATCTCTTCTTTCAAAATGTAGATGTCTCCTGCATTATAAAGCCACAAATTATAAGCATATCTAAGGCTGTCCTTGTAGTGTCACTGAAAGGAAAGAGAGAGAATGAAAGTCTGGAAATGTGCAATATGCAGGAAATTCAATCCAACTGATCTAGAACTTTGATAGCAAAGCAGAGCCCCTTATCAGAGCCACTCAGTTTTAACTATGCCCCATTTAATATGGTCCTGACAGCTTAGGGTATATCTTCACTGTACAGAAGTAAAAAAAACTCTGCACACTGCTTCTACAGTTTCTTTCTGACTCATTATTTTCTAATACTGAAATAATATGCTGTGCTTTTTGTCTGTCATTTTGTGAAGTCCGTAAACATAGCAATAATAGTCATTTAGAACTCTATGTTCAAGAAGCATGCTTTGTTTTATCAGGTAACCACAAAGATTGTTCCTAATATACAAAGATAATGGAGAACTGCTAATTATACTATTTCAATATTAAGGGCATGTTAGTTACAGGGAAAAGGCATTACCTGTCATATACAAAACAGTCCCTTGTTCATGGGAAATCAGAGTATTTTTGCATTGTTTTTTAAGATTAAGTTACATAATATGCTTCATCTTTTTGAGTTTCATATTATGGTATTTTGTGTCACTTAATTCCTGAAAGAAATACCTAGTGCCAAAAGACTGGGAACATTTAGAATAACAGTACTAACACCATGCTTACAGTTCTTAATGCTAACCTGTGAAATTGATATATACCTTAAGATTCCTCAGTATGTGATATTTCATCTTGTCCTCCAAACTTCTACAAGAAAAACAATGCAAAGTTTTCAAATTCTGAGTTCATGCATCTTATTACTATCATTTCCAGTTATTCTTTGGTGTCTGCTTACTTTGAAGCAGATTTCAAAGGACTGCGAGACAGCTGTGACTGAAAAGTCGCATGCAGTATGATGGCCTGTTGTGCATTTTTTTTGCTTGTAAAAAAGACAAAACAAGTTCTTTCAGAGAAATCAGCATAAATCTTTTGAAAAGCCCTAAACCATGAAGATTTCTTTTTTGAACAATGCAAAGTGCATTCAACCATTCAGGTTTAGCATCAAAGCTGCTGTATTTCAAAACTGCATATCATATATACTACTTCTTTAAAACCTGGCCGTAACATTTTTTAACATTAATTTCCTTGCAAGGTTTTCCTTTAAAGCCTATTTAATTTTTGATGATTAAATCTCTTCCCTTATGATGTGCCAGGTAAAGACTTGGGGCACTATTACACTGTAACATATGCACCAATTACATCTGATTCTGTTCATGCAAAGAATGTTATTACTTGACTGCCACTGGATTTATGGAAAAAGCAATGTTCAACCAATGGTGGCCTTGTGCTTTCACCTTCAGAGGGATATGCTTCCCGTTAGTGTTCATCAAAAAAGCACTTTGTTCTAAAGGCCAGCCAACAGAAATACATAACCCTTTAGCCCACACCAAGGATATTCCACATTCTCCAATACTTTTTCATGTCCTTGGTTGGAGCTTAAAGTGAGATACAATCATTTTTTGCTGCACTGCTTCATTTCATCTATGTGATTTTATTACAGCCCAGTGTAATTTAGAAAAGCCATGGGCTTTACCTTGTGAGGTGGAAGTGTGGCACCAAAATCAAGACACCGGGAGCTTTGTATAACACTGTCTGTCTGCAGTACGTGTGTTTGGGGAATACCCAGAGATATATCCTAATACTATGAAATGTCACATCAGCAGTAAGACACAGACTGCCATGCAGTCTGCAAATGTGAGAAATTGTTCTACCCATTCTTTGCATGATCACATACTCTTGTCTTAATTTTCCATAGCCTGAAGAGCGTTACTTCAGAAGAAAAAAGGATGTAATCAGATCTCCTGGATTAGGAGATTATAAATGCACTTTATTTAGATGGAGACCGAGTCTTTCATGGCTTACTGAGGCTAGTCACAGTAGGTCAATAAGGCTACTAGTGTAAGCCAAACAAGCAGAATATATACTATGGTCAAAGATATGGCATGCAAATGATGATAAATTCTATTGGTTTATATTGCAGAAGATATTTAATGTTATTGTGGATGAACTGTAAGTAGTTTAAAACAGCAAAGGGATTAATAAATAATTTAAAATCTATGAGATGGATATTGAAAATATTTTTTTTCCTGCAGTGCTGGCTTTCCTCTTCTCATCACCCTGAAAGTATCTTCATTCCTGTTTGATTTATGTATCATAGCAGAAAAATATGTCCCTGGATCTGAATTATGGTTGCTGATGGCATGTAATGGAAGGGGTTTTCACTGTATGCTAGGAAGATACTCAGGTTATATATACATTTGGGAAATAGTGCAGAAGAACAGCAAAAAATATGCCTTCAGCTGAAAATTAGAGTACCTAGGGGATTTGATTAACACATACTTGAATAAAACGTTCAGGCTCTTAGCGTGCCCTGCATTCTTAAATTAAGTTTTTCTCTCTGTTTAGCTAATTACTACTTTTAAATAGGAGTGAAAACAAAAATGCCAAAGTTCTGTGTTTGCAAACCGAACTACAGAGAAACCATATCATGTATTAAGTTCACTTTTTTTTGGCTTAGAATGTGAAACATGGTATTTCTAGAGAGAAGCAAAGAGGTCAGAACAACTGCAAAAAAGAGTTTTCCATTCAAGGAATTGCATCTCCCAAGGGTATTTTTTGACTGCTGCATATTTTGACTTTGAATGAAGTTAAAGTTATTATCCTCAGATACTGTTCATAGAATGAACTCTTCCACTCTTAGCTGCCCTGTAACTTTATTCTGGTTTATTTCTGAAAAGATATTCTCTAGTTGTCCTGAAGCAACATTACTGAGTCACAGATTTTCTTCACTTTTGTTGTTGTGCTATGTACAGGCTAAAGTAGTCACAGAAAACCTGCAAGAAGAAGAGGAAGACATCATGACAAGGACTACATGTCAGAGTCATGTGATAGGTACAAAATTATATTCTACACTGGATTTTATTGCTGTCAGTTCTTAGGGGAAAAAAAAAATCCAACCAAACTGTTTAATTATCATTACTTTATTTGTTTGCCCATCTAATTTTAGCTTTAGCATTCATTTAGTTCTGTTCCTGGATAACCTGATTTCACTGACTATATAAAAAATTGGGTACCTACCATTAGCAGTTGTGGGTCAGTTCAATGCTGACAGAAGGGCTTTGGAATCTGTCCAAGAAAGATCATTTCAGCCTCCAAAACTAGTTGATTACATATAGTGGCTTAGCTCAAGGGTAGTTGTGCATGATATTTTCAGTGGGGATATTACTGATATGCTGTAACTCTGTCATCTGGCCTTGAATTAATAAAATTCTGAATAGCAGAATAATTTCTGTAATAAACTAAGCCAGAAGGAGTGGCAAAACAGGTGTCTGTTCAAAAGACCTTAAAGCTGTTCCCTTTGTAGGCAGACTGCAGAAATAGTTAGAATCTGATTCAGTGTTTTCAGGTCACTGTAAGTGATTTGGCTAGCCAGAAGCTATTTTATTTCACTAATACTGTCAACCTGGTAAGTGTGGCTAAACAGAGGTATCGTGTTGAAATACATTTCTCTTTGAGGTAGCAGAAAAATGTTTGAATACTGTATTGACTTCAACATCCTTTTCAGTCTCAAATTCAGCCAGATAAACTGTCTGTCTTACTTGCTGAAAAGATCCCTAAAACTCTTCTCTCTATGAACCCAGCCATAACTTAGCTCCCGTACAGCAACCAAATATCAAGAACTTCAAACAATGCAGTGAAGGGATTCTGTGAGTTGGTAGGCACTAGTCCTGAAACGAGAAATACATACTGCTCACTCTGTGAGTTAAAGACTTACTTTCTGTTACTCAGAATTGTCCAAAAGAGAGTAACTCACTCGAGATTGTTAAAAATTATTTTCCCTCAGAATTATTTTGTCTCCATCCCAAAATTCTCAAAACTTCTACTTTGAATTGATGTGAAATGTTTGGGTTTCATTTTTTAATCCAGGTGCTGAACAGTTCAAAACAGCTATTTGCAGAGCTTTTTTCTTTTCAGATACCCGTGCTTCGTTTGTGTTCATCAGTATAATTGGTGGTTGTGACTGAGACCTAATTGCTATATATTTCAACATATTACTTCGGTAGTACATCCTGTAATATGTCATGCAGGTGGCTTTTGAGAGTGTTGTTTTGCTTCTCCTACAGGCACCAAATCTGAGTCTCTGACAGGATATAGTGGTTCTGGAGCAGCTTGGTTTGCATTCCCCAAAGTCAGAGTTCAGTTGTGCCTTAGGTTCATGAGACTCTCAGTTTGGAGAGGTCATCTCTACGTGTCCAGTCCTCCTGTGCACCAGAGTCCTTTTTTTGCAAAGACAGGCGCTTTTTATTCACTTTTTTCAGGGCTGATGACATCAATAAAGTGACAGGTAGGTCTGTGGCCCAGGTCTATCCAGGTCCACAGTAAGTAATGCTACAGAGCAGTGCTACAGGCAGTGCTGCTTTTGGGAAATTTTTATAGCTTGCACTAAGGCTTTTTCATCATCTGAATTATACCAATTGCAAAAGCATCTTCTTTTCCTTAGACAGTGCCATCTCTTAAATGCTCAACACAGGATGCCAGCTATCCCTATTCTGCCTTGTCAAATCATCTAGAGTAATACAAGGAAACTGCCCTGAGGATCTAGGTGTTAATGTCAGGAAGTTCTGATGATGTGAGACATTATATGAAATGTGTTATATTGGCACAGTAAAAATAATACAAATCTAGGCAAATTCGTTAACATCAGCAAGTGAGTCCTAATGCAGGGTGTACCAGTGATTACTTACTTGAGCAGGACAAGCCCAAGCTTGGGAAATTAGAAGCATGGATTTAAGTGCTCTTCCTTAATACTCCTATATCAGTATCATGCTGTGTTTTGTCCTCTGTCATCAGGCCATATTTTATCTTACATTTTTATTTTTTTCTGCTGCATGTTGCATTGCTCTTTGTGAATAGCAAGATTTCCTAGGTCTTACTCAGATTCTTTTACCAAATTCTTTGACAGAGGTTCTGGCTTTTTTCTAATACAGAGGATTTCATAGAAAGATACTGGGTTTTTTTCAGGACTGAAACTCTATTCAGCTTCAGGAAACATTCATTTGGAACATTTGCCATGTCACTTTGCAGTTTTCAGTCAAAGCCATAAAGAACTTCTAAAGATTATAAAGAACTTGTTGGTATGGAGAATTACCTGAGATGGGAGAGAGAAAAGTTTGGCTTGCTTTGTTATCAGCTCCTAGGCTTCCGGTTGTCAGCAGCAGAAGGGAATAATACAGGAAGAATGGCTCTGTAAATGCTGAGCCTTGCTGCCATAAAGCACATGAGCCAGGTCCTTAGTCTGGTCAAAGAGGGCCTGATGGAGGCTTGTGGTCTGTCTTTTTCATGGAATAGTTTCCCGGGGGGGGGTGGGTGGGGGGATAAAGATAATA